>JAULBP010109653.1:0-10131 GCA_032355345.1 Lepetodrilus pustulosus | reverse complement strand
GATATAAGGCTGGGTCAGATGTGGACCCCATTTTTATTTTTTGTTATTTACCTGCACTATTATATAAGGCTGGTACTTTAAGGCTGGGGGTATGTCATGGACCCCAAATACAGCCTTATATATAGGGGACACTGTACCTCCCTTGTTATATGGATTCCTGACAACTTCACTTTCTTTGACTCTTGACATCTATCAATATGTTGATAGCCATAGAAATTGATCAGTGTTGATCAACATTTGAATCCTTAATACATTTTATGCCATGTTTGTTAATAATTCCTTCATGGAGCTGATATTAACCCACTCCGAGCAATACTGTAACATGTTTATAACAAACATTTAGTATATAAATTTCCTCTTATTATTTTTCTTCTCTGTTTTATGTTTTTGGTACCTCCCTGCGTATGTGTAACCATGGTAATATCTCAAATTCAGTTGCTCCTTACGTCAAATCGTTTGACAAGTCCAAGAACCTGATCCAAGGCGACCACCTGACGCTGCGCTGTAACGTGATCGCGCACCCCAGCGCCAACATCACCTGGTATAAGGACAAGAAGTCTGTGGAAGACATGGAGAGAGTGAGGGTCATGGACGACGACGAGTCCAAGTTGGTTAACGGCAAGCTGAGGATCGAGACGGTGGAGTTCGAGGACAAGGGAGAGTACATGTGCATCGCCTACAGCAGCCGCTTCAACCTCTACGCCAACAGCACCATCGTAGTCAGAGTCAAAGGTAATTTCTGGAAGGAATTTCTATGCATTTATTATTATTTTTAAATGGAGGTTTACGTCACAAATGGGTGAAAGATTCCTGCAGCAACGTTTAATCACTCACTAGATGGAGGTTTAGAATCTTTTTCAAGTATCTTTCAGTTATCTATATCGCGGGTTGTCAGTTTATGGCAGGAGGAAACCCACAACATCTGTAGCGCTGAATGTTGTAGTAAACCTGCAAACAATGGCTGGTACGGACAGACCAAGGATGATAGCTATACTACCATGGTACAGACAGCACTATATCATGATCGCGTCAGAAAGATAACTCACAAACATTAATACCGGATTCCTGGGATGGGATTTGAACCCAGAGCCTTTGCCTTTGGTCCAAATATTCTACCTACCTTTGTGTTACTACCTGCCCCAGGCAAGAAGGAATTGCTTTGAACTTAGCCACAGGTTGCTTTTTTATTTACATGTTTTAATAAAATAAATATATATTCCATATATTACTTTTGTATGTTTTTGAAAAATTAGTTTTTATTTGAAAAATTCATCTGATTGGCGATGTAGTCATATTGTTTACTTACATAATTTATTACATGTGAGCTTAGATAATTTTCTTTGCAAATGGGTGAAAGATTCCTGCAGCGATGTTAAACTCCATAATCAGGTAGATAATTCAATAGATCCTATGAGTGAGACATTCCCACTGCGACGTAAGCAATAATTCAATCAATCAATGTGAGCAGCTATGATTATTGTCAGTACATGTACCAGCCAATGCTTGTAGGGTTCCTATGACACTGACCCTATTACAGCAACCCATAACTTTACAAACAGTGATGCTTGACAACTAGGCTGTTACCAAATGTCTATTTTTCGAAAGTCTCTCATTTGTGCATAGTTGAACAAAATATATTTTTTTACAATTATATTTTCATTCTCAGACAAACTCGCTGCTCTCTGGCCCTTCCTTGGTATCGTGGCTGAGGTCATCGTCCTGTGTATCATCATCTTCATCTATGAGAAGAAGCGCAGCAAGACTGAGGAGGATGACGATGGCGCAGATACTGGAAACTCGTGAGTAATGTTTGATGGCGTACCTGGCGTATTTGAGTATTGTTCATTGACGTATCTTGACGATCTATTTGACAAGCAACAAATCACATCTGCCATCTTAGTTGGGTAGAATTTCCTTCAGCAAAACTCCAATATTAGTAGTACACTCTTTCTCACTACATGACACATTTTACATATTGTTTTGATATTTTTGAGCGTCTTGAAAAGTTTCCCACTGTAGTCTTAATTGAGTCCCCCACTCTCCATGACAAGAATAAATGTGTTACGATTTCTTTACATGCAAGAATATTCTCGTTAATGCTTTCATGGTGTAAATGCCCAGCTATATGCAATGTCAACATTTCTGTACACTTCTATATTTTCAGAGCAAACGCTGCAGACCACAAGGGGGACGTCAGGCAGAGGAACGTTAAGGCTTGAGTTACCTCCCTTGTATCGTTGCGAGTCGAGTGCAGATCTCTAGCATTACTATCTAGCAGATGGCCTTTACTGCTTTACTTTGGCAAAGACGTACTTTCCTTAGCTTCTCTGGTCAGTAGATAATCACCATGAAAACATTTCATAGAAGTTTTATTTACTGCAACAAAATATTTGTGAATACTTCAGTAGATGAACTGGCATTAATTTGATGTTGTGCTAGAAGTGCTTGCACTGGAAGCGGAAGGCTAGTCTTTGCCATTGGAGTTACATTGTGTGGATTCCTGTCTAGCTTTAATCTCGTAAGTTTATTACACTGTCCTTTTGATATTGGGTGGACAGCAGTCGGTTAGTTCAGTAATATATTCAATTGCTATGTTGAAACTATTTCTGAGTATTGTTTGAAAATTAGTTATATCTTGCGAATGTTAGCATGAACCTTTGTAGATGGAATATAAGTATACCAACAAATTATTTTGTTATTGCCCTGTAGACAAGATAGACTTTGTAACGATTTTTCACCACCATTTCTGCATTTTTCTTATCTGTAACCTCTTGCATTATGTAACCTCATGCATGTGTAACCTCATTCACTCATGCATTATGCTAAGTTTTTTTTATCATGTCGACTGTCTGTGGCATGATTGATGTTAGATAGAATACGCATTCTTCGTGTTGGTTGGTATCGTGCGTTCACCTATTTGTAAATATGAGAGCTCTTGATATTTCTCTCCGATGAGATGGGTATATGAATCAAGTTGTCTGTATTTCCTTAAAGAAGTGCTGGTCAGTACGTACAGTGGGACCGTAATTCTGGTATGATGGAGATAGATATCCATATGTAGGGTATTTGGAGATGTGTCTCAATGTGGTACTTCCTATAGAAAATACAGACAATAGTTGTTACTTCAACCTGTGTGTTAAACTATCTGTTGATGAGTAGATCCTACGTCTGTATATTTTAACCAGAGCATGCAAGATTATGGATGTGTTTGAGTGTGTATGTGTGTATGTGTGTGTGTGTGTGTGTGTGTGTGTGTGAAAGGATTACTTGTTAGGAGATACATAATTTGACATCAAAATTCACTAAATTATTATGCATTGGTTCAATTTACAAAGATTGAAAGCATTTTTTAACTGCCTCCATTTTAAATAAAAGCAATTTCAACATTATTTTTTTCTGCTCATATTAATTCATGGAGTTGTTCACTTACCATTGTGTTCTTTCATAAAATTAGTATGTGTATCATTTCAATGATTGTATGCACATCTCCACTTAGGTAAATGAAATAATTGTTTTGATTAGGTGTATGTCGCTGTCTGCAAGTACTTGAATAGTTCTTGCTTTAATGTGAACATATGCTATGCTACTTCAATTTTGGGAATGGTCTTGTTTTCCCCAGTTCGTATTATCCAGAATTTTATGATAGCATTTTATACATTTTATTAGAGTTTACCTTCATATCCATGGATATAGAGACCGTAATGGCAGTGGATCTCTGCTATATTTACAGGACATTCACCTTTCATTATACGTTTCCATTAGATATCGAGTGTTCTGTTGTGGATAATGTGATTGTGAGCTAACGACTGAGTACCGTTATGTAGTATATGGTAAATATCTAATAGATGTGTCAACAACTATCTGTATTCATGTATATATGTTATATATATATCCTTCACAAATTATTGACTCCAAACAAAAATAATATTCTAATACACAATGTACAAAGCACAGCGAATATGTATATTGCAAGCTCATAGTTTGTTATCCCTCCCACATCTATTCTACTGTCGGATGTAAGTCGTCAACACATAGCGTGCACTATAACTTACACTCTTTGCGTTTTGATAAATCCTAATTGTCGTTCTACCAGGGATTATCAAATGGAATTTTAGAATATATATGACTGGGTATCCTTTCATGATGCTCTCTTATCCACTAAGAGACCATAGTGCCCTCTTTGCCGATAGCTAATGCATTGCTAAGAGCTTTGTGAAAGGATACCCTGGTGTTTAGTTTGTTCATGTGCTAGGTATTATAAGTAGCTCAAGCTTACGTATACTACTATTTATACGACCGCTTCGGAGTATGCATAACCTTCCTACGTGCATGTACAATGTTTAGAACGCCACATTCCACTGGAATCATTGTAAATTAATGTATATTTAACCTAATAAATTATTTGAGAATATTTATGCTATTGAAAGAAAGAAAGAAAAAAACAAGGCAAATTTTATGTATGGGAATATTTCGTAAATGAATGGCTATTTTGAGTATTATCCTAGGGAATGTTTTAGAGCTTCCAGCGAGAGCTTCTGACTGGTTTGTAATCAGGTTATGAATGCACTTGGGATCAGTTGGACATTTCATCAATATATGCAAGGGACTGTTTGTGTGCTACCTAGTATGTCACCATTCATTTTGCAACCAATATATTTCAGAAAGTGATCATCAGGTATGGGTGAAAGATTCCCACTGTGATGTAAGACAATAATTCACTCACTCACTCACTCAGAAATTGAGTGGTGAGTGAGCCAAGAAAATATCCAAGTCTTCTAGGTTTGTTTTACAATTTCTGTATTCCAATCAAAATAATAATTTAATGTAAAATTGAGAAGAAAATTTTAATGAACATTACTATCATAATTATCATGATTATTATTTTATATTTTAGTTGCTTTCATTAAAATATGTATTTGCACTGTATTAATTTCATATCCTTTTCTTTTATCCTATGTACCATAAATCTTTTTTAATCATTTGAATCTAGATTAATATTGTTAACCACAGAAATCTGACATCAAAATAATAACGAGTTATATTTAAATGTTAATCGCTTTGTTAATTCATACTTAATTTCCCTTGCAACTGATTATTTCATTGCATGTCCATTTGTACGCCATTGAAAAATTATGTGTACACGTTTGTAAATTCAATAAATAATTTCAGTCTTATTGGAATTCTTTTTGTTATTGCATTTAAATTTGTCACTCCCAATGCATGTTGTACAATAATTAGGACAGTTCTGTTTTAGCATTCTCTAATGAGATTGTTTACTGAATACATTTCTGTTACCATGGTTACTGGGGATTTCCACCGATGTCTCAGAATTATTGCATCCATACTTCGGTTATTTTACTTTCATACACACGTGTGAAAAAGATCACTGCGCGATATATTTTTGATAACATATGTTTGTTTTACTGCTCCATGGCAATGACCTCGAGGTCATTGATGGGAACTACCTTTTTTCATTCATAAGACAGGCACATGTTTCTATTAGACTGGATTTCCATCAGCTGGTGGTGATAGCAGACTATAGAATCCAATAGTTCAACATGGATATCCCACTTGGACGTTATTAATCAATACCGAGCTGACCAGTTCTTGTTTTCCCACTTTAATGCCTAGTGCCAACCAGCAGAATAACAGGCTTACTACTTTCAACTTCTCTAGGTAGGACACGGCTTGGGCTCAAACACCAACAAACTGGTCTTTTTTTCTGATGACCTACCCACTATACAACACTGGCAGTATATACACGTGTTACCAATAGCTCCTGTTGCGTAGCCTATGTGTGAAATATTCCGGCTGCGACTAAAAGCTGTTGATGTACTGCTGACCATGACTGTCATGTATAGGAGTGGCAGGATATGATGGTTTGTTGGCACGGATGGATACTTTGAGTCGTTAGCATATTTTTTTTTAACTTGTTAAACATGTTAAGCGAAAAGATGGCAAGGATTCTTGATATTGGATCATCACCATATCCGATTCTTGATATTGAATCATCACCATATCCAATCAAAGGAAAACTAGCCTGTTGTGGTTTGCAGAATTGTCCAAGGAAACCAAATGAAGAACAACGCAGTGAAAACGCCCTATTTTTTATTCAACAATTATACTATACAATGCAGAGTGCAACATTTCTTTTATACAGTCAACAATATTGTGCAATCAAAAGATTTAACACTTGTAAATTAATAAATGGTGTAAAAATTGGATGCAGTGACATGTCATCTTGGGAGAATGACATCTACTGGCGAGTACAGCCCCATTGTGACGCCCTCGGCTACGATGTCGGGAAGAGTGCCTGTGGTAAACAAAATGTATTTAATACTGATCAAATATGACAAATATAGAATATAGGTGTACCAATCAAATAATGACAAATATAGAATATAGGTGTACTGATCAAATAATGACATATAGAATATAGGTGAAATCAGGATGTGGACTGGTTAAGCTGGCTTGAGATTGCTTTAAAAACTTGTAAGTTTAAATGGTTAATGGACGCCCAACTCATTCGAGTGGCCTCAGTCCGCTTTAAAAGTGTCAATGTGAACACATCTATAAATATGACAAATCAGAGTATACCGGTAAGTGAAATATTCCCACAGCGAAATATTCCTGCAGTGATGAAAGCATTAAATCAATCAAAATTAATAATAAATGTGTAAAACTATTTTCAACAATACTAGCCTAGGTCTGACAGGGACTAGAAAACAAGCAACATTTCAACTGATGTAAAACAATTAACAGGAACATGACAAACCTGGGATATGAACCAAAGGCAGAGTTGTCTAAATTGTGAATCGGTAATTCTACTGACTTGGCCAAAGGACGAACCCGTTTGGCCAAGATCAGCATGAAAATTAATATCGCAGAACAATATACAAATATACCCGGCAAGTAGATCTAGTAGGTATTGTACCGAGACTATGAAACATTTCTCGTATGGAAGTAGGCGGTTTAATTTTACCTCGACGACCAGAAAAAACCCTGGAATTTCGGTAAAAACGGAGAAATCACATGCCTGGATAGTATGCCTTTAAAAATATTAGATGTCATGGTCATGATGCTTCTGTTGTCATGGGTACTAACTTGTAGTATCTTGATGGAGAAAGGAGTCTGCTGAGAACGAGATGACCGGTTGGTGGGTCACTCTGACCTCCTGACCTACTTTGTCTAGAGAGCTGGAAATGGTAGATTTATAGTTTAAATCATAGTGATCATGGTGATGTACATGTAACACAGATTTACATACCACAGAGAATCTTTCCTGCCTCTGGTAGTCTCCACTGTAGTATGTTGTAGGATTATTTGGTTTTACACTGACCCTACATACTAGCATATAGACCTCACTATAACACACATCTCGCCATCATTACACGACCATACCATACTCATAGGCTCGAAGATCACTGTTACTAACTACTCTCAACAACTGGAAACATAGTGTATAAAAACTGAACTTGTGAAAACTTCAGGAAGTGATCTCCTTGGTGATTAATTACTACCTGGTAAATACCCAGACAAGAATCCACGTATTGTACCTAACATCAAAGCACTGTCGGTGCCAATAAATATTTCTGTCCCCCAGAATAGAATCTTGCTTAAAGCTTACAAATGAATCTTGTGACCAATGGGGTGGTACTAAATAGGTTGTCAGTCATGTGCTTTATAAAGAATTTATGACCCACATCGTACAGTGGAACTTGTGGAAGTCAATGTCATATTAATGTACAACTCACTCCATGCTACTTGACAATGTACTAATGCCCAGGAACTTGAGGAGAGATTTTGGTAAAATGTCACCATCCAGTGCTCCCTAGAAAAGGAGAAATAATAAATATAGTCTGAATATAGGTGTCATTATCTTTACACCGGTGAATCCACAAAATTTTCCTAGCCAATGTCATTTATTTTTTTTATCATTTTTATTTTTTCCCCTCAGACACGGGCATACACAGTACATATGTGGCAAAAGAAGACATATTTATAACCAAATACATGTATTTCGTTCCTATAAATAATAGCCAATGTTATTGATATAAAAAAAAACCCAACAGTTATCATAGTACTGACAAATTCACATGGTATAACATAACCATAGTTACGCCCCTGATAATACATAGATTATGGCATGTCAAATACATTTCATAAGGGCATTTCTCTAGAAGTAATAATTAGGCTATAATAGCAGTAGACAATACACACCTGCAAATAGCATTGGAGACCACTCCGTCTTTGTTCTAATACTTTAGGGTTCCATTTTAGTACTTTTTTAGGTGGGAATTCTGGTGTTCTCATAACCCTCTTTAACTGAAACAGATAACTATTCATTAACATTGTAATAGGCGGTGAACATAATGCAAATTGGATGTACATAGACATGATAGATGAGAATGGGAAAGTGTTCAGCTGATGAAATGGGTGGAATCCAGGAGCAATGGCCAGGTTTATGAGATTGCTCCCAGATCCTCAAAATCTAAAGACCCATGCAGTTAGCACATTTAGTGTGGAATATTGTGCATATGTCTGTTAAGTCCTGCTGCCGATACAACAACTATATGCGAAACATCCTCAAGACACAAGCAATCCAATATCTTACTGTCTGCAAAAATTATACAAGCAGTATAAAACATACTATTGGAAATGTATAGCAATATCTAAAATACTTAAATAATAACATTGGCAAGTGTGTTCAATCATGGATGATCATGATGAATGTCCATACCATAGGCTAGCCATAATCACCTGCTTATGAAGATCTTCAAATTCTGTATACCTCTTCTCAACAGTGTGTAATCTACCAGACACCCACACTTCAACAAAAAATACCTGGAAAGAAAACATGAAAACATGAAATTGTCCTAAATTTACCATCTACCGCCCTACGGATGCTACGTCTACGAATATAAAAATTTCAGAAAATGAGAAGTCTATTTTCAGCTGACTAGTACTCAACTGTATATGTGTGATCTTCACTCTTCACTTTCCTGTAACTGGGAATGGATGCTCGAATAAACATTACAAAGGTTGGTGTTTGAAAACTGTCAATTTTTACCAGAACAACTGCTGAATGTTATGACAAAAAGAGTCAAAATGTTATTGTTGTTGTTTTGAAGGAGGGGCGCATAATATAATAGAGTAATCTTCCCTTGGTTACTACGAAAAGTATCCCATATGAAAAGAAATAAAACAACTGAGCATTTACAGGAATAAGAAAGTCTTACAGCATAATGCAAAATAGCAATAATGTGGCAATAATAATTTAACTTAAACTGTCTGATGAAGAAAGATTTTAATATAATATAGAATGCTTCTCCCCCTTCCCCCTTTTTCTCTCCGTCATTCTCGGGGTCATTCTCTGCCAAAAGTAACAATTCTTGTAGGCCTACTGTAAGCGTTTTCAAGAAAAGTATTGCCTATTTCCATTCAGATTTTTTTTATAATGAACATATGCATTAGTTTCATAAATTATGTTGCTAAAGTAGCATCTGTTTATCTTGTTAGCCACTAAAAAATGTTTTGCTTGTCCTGCATGGTTACCTGGTGCAATTAACTTTGTTTATGTAAAAGCATCACTATCATCAATTATAGCCATTTTTTTTATATGATGCTTGTGTCACATGGATCAGGGAAAGTGATCTAATAACAAACAAATAAAAATAGTCGTTTGTTCTTTTAACTACGTAATAATATAATTTAGCCTGTCCCTCTGGTTTAAGTGTATGTACCGGGTAATGCTGTTACCGGACAAGTCAAATGGTGTCTTCATGTGGTGTGCTGAAGTTAAAAAATGTCCCGATGTCATTTCCTGTCCAGTGACATCGTGTGCCAAAAGTTTATTAGACTATTAAAATCTTTTAAACCAACGTGCAAGATTCCCTGGTTGACGTTGTTACGGGACATTTCAGATGCAAAAAGTCGTTACACCGTGGTGTACTATTAAACTCGGATGAGAGACTACTTAGATATTAAAAGTGCCCTTTTGCCATTTAAAAAGTGTTAATTTACTGGTGAATTATTAAAGTAAGACGAAAGATTGCTTTGCCTATCAAAAGTGCCTTTTTACCATTTACAAATTGACCATTTTATGGTGAATTATTAGACATACGAGAAGTT
>JAULBP010109642.1:0-10133 GCA_032355345.1 Lepetodrilus pustulosus | reverse complement strand
GTCGGGGAAAGATTGTTATTTCAGAATATGTAATAACCCCGATAGTGACCATTTTTCCCTATGCAAGTATGATCTTGTCCCTTTAAGGGAAGTAACTCTTGAGCAACTTGACTTTTTGGAAAGTCCTATATCATGACTGTCATGCCTTGGAAAAAATCTTCCAGAGACGTATCTTCAAACGAATGTATAACTACTTTGTTGCCAATAGTCTTCTTTGCAAATATCAATTTGGATTTATGTCTGGACATTGAATCCAATTTCAACTCGTCGAGATTTACGACCATATTTGTATCTCGTTAGACAAAATGTTCCTGTATGGTATTTTGTGATATTTCTATTTCTAAGGCGTTTGACAGAGTATAGCATACAGGATTAATATTTAAATTAGAGCAATATGGTGTTCCGAAAATCATTATTAATTGGTTCCATAGCTGTTTATCAAATATACGCCAACGTGTGTGTGTCAATGGTACTCTACCAAGGGAAAAGATCACACAGGATGGTGTGACAGAGTACAAGCTCCACAGAACTACGCTATCAAACATATATACTATCTATATGTAATAATAATATACGGCCTGTTCTTGAATACTCATCGGATGTTTGGTCTAACTGCTCAGCATTCAATACAAATTAGAATGATTATAACTAGAAGCAGCAAGACGTATTACTGGTCTTACTAAATTTGCATCTAAGAATAGTTTGTATTATGAAACAGGCTGGCAACCATTCACTTTTATCACGTGGCAGCCATTGACTGTTCTGGCGTTAGAATCCCCTTCCCTTGAATTGCTATGTACTTTCAATGCTTCACGGTCGGCGTACGGCTGTTTGATAGATCGCAATAGGTCGTATCCACAAGTACCACAGTAAAATAAACTTTATCCTGAACAGAGTATGAATAGGAAGTACATTGGAAAGTTTTTTTAAATCCTTGACATGTTCTGTGTCATTTATCGTGAAACTGTGCTTAGGTTGGGCACTTTATACTATCTTATTGGAACAAGTAGTTATCTATCTTTACTAAAACGATAATGGGAAAACCGTTTAGAATTTAGTTTCGCCGCAGAGATCATACTAACGAAATATTGTTATCGTTGCAGTGTGACCGGATAGTACAGTTTGAGCCAATAAAGATGTTTTCAACAATCTCGTGATTGTTATTGTGTTCGACGTGACCGCCCCGTAACTACAATAAAGTAGGCTTATTCAAATCTAAACTATGCTTGTATTGGTTACTTAAAATGTAATGTGTTATCGCTTTCGATGAGATGATTGTTTGATTGTGTTCTTACTGTTTCAGGGCAGCAAAGAACTTTCTCAGCTGTGTGAAGGGGCTTGACGGCACAGGAAGATGCGACACTGCTGGTGACAAATTATCAGTAATTGTTACTGCAGCAGCCAAGGTTATCACCGATGACACCACTTGCAGTAAGGCTACTATGTAATTCCTTCCTGTATTGCGAGTTAGTCAACGTACTCAACAATAATATTTATAAACTTCAGAAGTCGCTTTATGTGATACCCCTGACACACATCTAGAGGGAAACTTGCGCAAACAGTTTATGATCTAAAATAAAACCATTTCATGTGGTCAATCACAAAGAAATACAAAAGGAAAAGTGCGTTAATCCAAATAGTGCTATATAAAACTAAGCAATTAATGATACAATGTATTTCATTGAGTAGAATTTTACACTAAATTCATCGCGAAAAGTGTTTCAATGATTGGCTGTTTGCTCAACTTTCCTGATAGATGTGTGCCAGGGGTATCACAATGAAGTGAGACCTGAATAGAATTACGTACCTCTGCGATGTGAGGATATGCATGATGTTACTATGGTTAGAATTGAGAATTTCTGAAACCGGCAAAGGTGTTGAATAGAAGAATAGGTCTAGATATACACTCCATTTCCAAATTCCTATATGGTCAATGGCATGCATGCACATAATTAAAGGCATACTATCATGGTTGATTGGCCTAGATAATAGCCAAACGAATTTCTGTCTGATGCTATTTACGTTTGATTTGTACCCCCCACAAAGTTGTTATTTACTGGTATACTAAGTCCCCAACACTTGATATTTATAATAAATGTTATGATAATTATTAGTCATGACTAATGATTAGCTTGTCTTTGTAGTTTGATGTATATTCATGATATATTTGAGAATGATGTCCCATTGCATTAATGCAAAGAAGGACACAGAACTAAGATTGTTCAGGTTGTTATATAAAGGTTTTTGGAAGTACAAATATGATTATATGTATGTCAAGTGAATACACTTTGTAGTTGTAGCTAGTCAAAACAGCCACAAATATATGTGATAGTATGCCTTTAAAGGGAACGGAATAGTCCCTGCTATATTACCTGCATTAAACATATCTTATTAGATAAAGTTGCTTCGTATCTATAATGCTTCTGTTATCCGCTATTAATGGATATGGTGCGACACACTCCTGAACATTTTAGGACTAATAACTTAATGTTTATTTTCAGAAACTGAGAAATCTTGTGCTTGTGAGGTGAATTACGGAAAGGCAGACGTAGCTGATAAAACAAAGAAGTGCACGTAAGTAATGTTATGCTATTGCCAGTATTCACACGTTCCACTTCTGTTCGCATCTTCACGTATAGTGATTGATTTCCTTCCAAGTGTTCTGTTCAAATGATCAGCTCATTTTCCGGGCATTCAGTTTATTTGTGTACATGAACGGCTAGGTGCGCATGCAGAAGCATGTGACCTTTCAACCGTCTTACCGAGGATCACAACCTATTCTACTAACCGTGTGACTAAGGAAACTCCATGAATAGGCAAACTTGTGTAAGCAATCTGTTATACATATATATGAACAATAATAATATCTGGCATAGGTAAATATACCATATAGTGAATAGTTATATTAAAGCCAAATCCTGCATGTTTCATAATAATGGAACTTATACTTACTTACATTACTAACACAGTCAATATAGCACACATGTATATACTACTGTACATGTCTACATAATCTACATTTGTTGCCCTTGACACTGAATACTATTTGGTTCCATTAATGCAAGACACCATCGCTGATTGATTTGGCTCAAACTTACACGCACGGCCATATGACGTCGTCTTAGACACATCGACCATTCCACTCTGAAGATGGAACCGGGTGGCATGTAACCGATTTCTGACAGTTTACAGATTGATTCTCGTATCAGTGGCCTACCGAAAATCACAAGCCAAAAGGTGTACATTTTGAAACCCATACGTCTTAATGACGTCACTAATTGACGATCCTCTTGCGGATTCGTACCATGAGGGCTAAACTAACGTGGTCGGACTAAAACGTGTCCAATGTGTTGTTCATGTCCCATGAGATGTGATATTGTACTGTAAATAAGATTAAAGCTGTTAGCATTATCACGAATGCCTTGGCCAGATAGTAATGTAAAAATAGTCAAATTTCGATATATCTTTTTAGGTATTCCACACTGTCGGCCTATATCAGAATAACTATTTTTAGATTAGTTTGTGTATGGCCGTCCTTAAATGAGTTGATATTCACTTCCAACTTAACCTGACTGCACCTACAATTTCCTGGATTTACCATAAACACGTTTGAACGTCAAACCGATGTACACACCGGAAGTTAACAATTTGGTTTTGTTATCATTATTTTGGTATGACAGTATCTTGTGGTAACTGTATTATGCAAAAATATATATATTTGCTAAACTTTTGTTGTTGAGTATATATATATATCGCTGAATATTTGTGATGCTACGCCTCATATATATATTTCTGACTACGACAACATCATGTGCATCTCAGATTTAATTAACGCTGTCATTTCTTTCTAGTTAATTGTTTGTAGTCAAATGTTTCTATAGTTAATATATCCATATCATCTGAGATGTACTTAATGTTATCAAATAGAACTTGTGTTTCCTAATTTGGTACATATATTATTATGGCTTATTCCATATCAATTAACAAAGTTTTAATAATGTGTAAAAAAAATATATGTTATGATTAGTTTAAATTATATTTATTTATTAACTAGAACAACCAAAAAGTATTACCTATAAGAATTTACTTATTAGGTTTAAAGAAAAAAGTAGTATTGTCAGGTAAGTTTGATCATGAAATCATATTAATGGAAACAACAACAAAAAATTAAATAATATTAATGAGCTTGATTCCTCGTATCATTATTATCATTCTGTCCGAGTTTCTGGTATCTGGGGATTTATATATATCTTTTATTCTTTAGATATTTAATTGATGCCATATCATACATCATTTTCTTCATCATGACTTTGTCTGTAGTTTGCAATAATGCTCGAAATGAGGTTGCATTGCAATATATCTTGTTATGTTTCATATTGTTAATTATAAGACTTCCTTTATATTCGATGGACTACAAGTTGCCATGGTTCGCATGTGTACATTTAGAAAGTATCTGTTAATGGGTTTGTCAATTAATAACGTGTACAGAGATACCAAGCATTCAATTACATACACTGGTGAATTAATTCCCCCAAGTTGTTGGATAATAAAGTTTGTGTATCTATCGACTTCAGCCTGGAAATGTATTTGTTCGGAGAATATTTCAGGGATGAAAATTGAAACTCGCTTACCACCTCTACTGGTATTTAAAAAAAAGGATAGATTGGACTGGTTTTCGTCTATAGGGTTTATTTAGTGTAGGCATAGTCTAGAAACAGCAGCGCTACTACTATACTAGTCTTAGCTCTCGGTGGTCCCCATGGAAATGGCATTTCAATATTTACCATGTACGAAACTTGGAAAATGTATGTAAAGTTATGTGAGTTAGAATTACTTAATATAAATTAACACATTAGCTCTCTGCCCAAGGAGAAATATTTTCATAAGTATTTT
The DNA here is from genome assembly GCA_032355345.1 of Lepetodrilus pustulosus. Classification (NCBI taxonomy): domain Eukaryota; kingdom Metazoa; phylum Mollusca; class Gastropoda; order Lepetellida; family Lepetodrilidae; genus Lepetodrilus; species Lepetodrilus pustulosus. The sequence continues at coordinate 5,240 of JAULBP010109642.1, read as the reverse complement.
CAAGAAATCTTGAATCTGATGCCGAATGTGGAAAGAAACATGTAAAGAAATATTTTAATATTTTTTTTACATTGCCTTGATTATTGAAGCATAAACACAATGTGAAAGTATTGAGAGATTCACTGTGAACTATTGATGTCCCTATCCAATCAAAATGTAATTATGTTAACCATGTTAACCGAAATGCATGCTCTGTTGTTTGTATAGCGTTAACCTGTAGTATTGTCTTAGAGAAGTTGTAAAGCACTTTGCAGCATTAGTTTCACTTTCCACGTTAACCATTTGAAAAATTCCATCACCTTATTAGCAGGAAGCATATGATGTCAAAGGACATTTCCTGTCGACATATCCCCTGGAATTAATTTGGGAGGGTGGTTGTGGTACAAGGACCAAATGGGGTGGAAGTAGAATAGGGTGGTTGTAGGATGTGGGGATAGGATGGGGGTGGGGTGGGATCGGGGAGCTGGTTTCTTAAGACAAGGGGGCTCACCCGTAACATTGCGCACAAATAATGCTTTTAGATATATATAGATGATCTTTCCATGCAGCACATTTAATAGAAAATAATATAGATTTACTAGAACACATCTAACATTCCATTTCTCTATTAACTTATTCCAATTTAATAGGACAGAACTTTTCCAATATAAATCATATTTGAGGATTATTTCCTACTGAATTATTTATGAATTTATTTCTATCGGTGATTATGTTCAAATTTATCATTAACTGTTGCAATTGTCAAAATTTTGAAAACATTAACTTTGGTATGTAATATCTTACATATTTGATTTGGGACATCAATGCTCTTGGGCATTACATTACAGCTTATTTTCTTTGGCTCCTGTAATAGAAGAATGAATTCACCATTGTTGATTTTGTGGCATTTTTTGTGTATTGGCGCTGCATGTGGAATTTGCTGGAATGTTTGCGATGACATAGTCTAACCACTTCACTGCTTCCGCCTATATATAAACCTACATATAATCACACCTATATAATCCTGCATAATCCTACCTCCAATGTATATCTGGACGCTCACTGTCAGCAATGACTGCGATCTCACACTAATTCCCTTCCAATCCCTGTCCGTAATATCTTATCCACCGCTTTCCTGTGAGTGACAATGCTTTGGAGGTCTACAGGCGTGTTTAATGTCCCATGGGCTTATCTTGCATCAAACACAGACTTTATTTTATTGTGGTTTGTTTTTCCATTTTTTTAAATTTTAAACTTAATTATTATTTATAATTTTAAAATTAATTAATTAATTAAAAAAAAAGGAAGCTTACTTTCTGCAGTGACATTAACCCTCGCTCTTTAGGGCATCTCTGGTTGCCTGCAGCAGGGAGAGGGTTAAGACAATAAATAGATCAATAAATTATGCATTTATTTTTAGTTTTTATTTAATTTCTGTGTAACATAAGGATTGTTTCTAATTGGTTCCTGCAAATGGTAATTAATCTCCTTACCTCTTGAGGTGACCAGAGTTCACCATAAAGACCAGCAATTGTTATTGATTCAGAAGAAATAGGGTTAAATACTACATAGTTATTTAATGTAAAGGTAGTTGTTACATTAGATATATTTTCTTCACTGTTTATCATGCAGACTTTAATTCATATTTATTTATAGTTACCTAATAATAATATTAATTGCATAATTAATATGTTATAAACTTTCATTTCATAATATTAATGCTAACATTATTAAGCTTTAATCAATCATGAAATTTTGAAGAATTTATAAAATATGTTTTCAGAATTTAAATAAGCTAGTTGACAGGTATTTCTCTATAATATTCTAAAGCATAAATTAATATACTTATTTCATTAAATGCAAGTACTAAGACAAGAACATAAATATGATTCTCTAGTACTGTAAAGTCACAAGCCACATATGAGTGCAAAAAAAAGGTCACTGACAATTGTTTTAAAAAAACCTGCAACATGAGTACCGTATACTATTATTTTTAGCATTTTATTTTTGTATTTTGTTTTGTACAAAATTAATTTTCTTAAAATATAATGCATGGCCCTTTTCCTCAAAACAATGACCGCGCTACAAGAATCGTAATCTCATTTAAAAGTATAGGAGTTGCGACTCATAACGATAATATGTTCTTTTTGTGGAATGGAATTGAAATTATTTTTATAAGTGTATTATTTAATCAAAATTTTATTGAAATGGTGCAAGATAGGCCATGTGATTAACAGTACGTTCCTACAATACTCCTTACAAGTCTGTATTGCAAGTACACTGCATGGGAGTACCGGAATCACGCGTGCATGCCTACAATATTCTGCAATAGCCCTGCATGTGTCACATGACGTGTACTGTGTGTGTATTCCCCCAGACTGTATATGAGTATTGTGAGTACAGATAGCATATTAACACCCCGGTGTATTACTCATGAGGTGTAGAGACTCACACACATCTATAACCAGGACTACGTCTCCTGTGTGAAGAATTCCGTCTACGTTGGTATTTCGGGTTTGTGAATCAATTTTAACATCTTTGCAAGTTATCTTGCAAGTACAAATATTTTCTGTCTCAAATAATGGTCATTATTTATTAATTTTTAAAGTTGTTTACGAGCCCCACGAATGTGAAATAATTCAAGCTGTTTAATCCGTTTCTATTTAATCCATTTCTAGTCTTGGGCTTAATACTACTTACGAATAATTTATATACACATCTATTTTGTAATATTAATACAAAAACAATCGGTGGAATTGAAAATGTACTTATTTTTTGACATTCCACATTTAGTTGTGTGGCACCCAAATTCAACTAATAACATATACCGGTATACAAATACTATTTAGTTCAGATTTGTATTTCTCTGTGATTCATCTATAAGATTTACAGTTTATACACTTCACTGACTTTTGATTCTAGCTAATATATTCATTATTAACATTGAAATTCAGTTAATGTTTTATGGATTATTTATATGTAGTGTAACATATGTAAGAAGAATGTAACAAATGAATAATATTTTCATAAATACAATACAGAAATTGGTTTTAGACTGTAACCAAAAAAACACACAGGAAAGCTATTTTTGAAGCAGACATAAAATCCTCTTTGTAGACTTGTGTGAGCCTAGCATGCTGTTTTACCACATGGGTAGTACACCACATAGTGCTTGTAGTCTTGCCCTATACAGGAAACAAGCCTATCTATTCTCCCCTCCTGTTTTACACAGGTGCCGTCGATCTCCAGTCAGACAAATCTAGTCGCACGCAGCGCAGCGGTGATAGGGTGTCCTCTCGACAGCGTTACACCCCAATCCCAAAACTAGACCCCTCCAGCCCCTCAGGAAGTCGCGATCCGTCCCCAGAACGAACCACCCGCGATCAACATTCTAGGTCCCACTCGCCCGATAGCCATAGAAACGATAGAGACTCTGATAGGAGAGACAACCAAAAGTACGACAAGCGTTACGACGATGACAGGAAGAAAGTTGACCCCCACAGGAGATCTGACGAACATTTCAGTGGACGAGATAATCGTGACGATGATCGTGACGGTCAGTATAATGATCCTGACAATTCTCGATCCCGTCGTGACAGATCCGATTACAACAATCGAGACTACAATTCCAGAAATGATAAGAACCAAACTGGTCGTGATTCCAGAAAACATAATGATAGGAACAGGGATGGAATCGATTCCAGAAATGATAAGTACAAATCGGGCCACGATTCCAGAGACAACTCATACAATGAGGGTCGCAATTCCCGAAATCGCAATGATAGAAACAGGGAGAGAAGCGATTCCAGAAATCGCAATGATAGAAACAGGGAGAGAAGCGATTCCAGAAATAGCTATGATAGGGAGAGGGATGGGATAGATTCCAGAAACAATAGGCGGGGGAAAAAGGAGCGCCATGATTCCAGAGATAGGTTTGACCAGGATAGTAATTCCAGGGACCCGGATAGGTACGACCGTCATGGTCGTGAGTCTCCCAGTCACCCACGTGACTCTCCCAGTCACCCACGTGACTCTCCCGACCGACCTCGTGACGACTACGATCACGATGGCGGTGGGGGAGGGAGAGAAACATATCGGCGCGAATCCCCGGCACCCGACGCCTCGTTAACTAGCTACCAGGTTCTTCCAGCAATAAATAAGACACCTCCTCGTTCGGCAGAGCGTAAGCAGGGCGACAACAAAGATCACCGTAGCGCCACCTACACCACCAACACCGACTCTGGGATCGCAGACTCTGGGGTCAGTCCGGAGGACCAGTATCGAGGACGAGAGAACTACGAGGAGGAACTCGCCAGGTAAAGCGGGACGTCCTACTACTTTAGTTTTGTTCTGGCTCCCAACTTTAAGATTACGTAACTTTCTCTTACTACGATATCATGCTCAACTCAATGTTCTGTTCACAAATCCCCACATAAATTTTTAGCTCAACTTTAACATCGTGCTCGAAACGTTTCGTAAATTTGGGAGCCTCGACACTGTCAATTTTTTTTAATTATTTGTTTCTGGTACAGTGTCCCCTCGATATAACGCTGAATTTGGGGTCCATGACATACCCCCAGCCTTATAGTAACCGCCTTGTACGATAGTACAGGTAAATAACAAAATTAAAAATGGGATCCACATCTCAGTCATCTGACCCAGCCTTATATCCGAATCTGCTTTGTATCGAACAGTGTTATATCGAGGGGACACTGTAATTTGAACAACTCCAAATGTTATTATTATTTAAAAAAATAAACTGTTTGAATTAATAAGAGAAATGTGGTACCTGTGTGTTCCAGTGAGGCAATTCGTCAATGAATTTCTAAGTTATCTTAACTACATCTATTATTTTTTTTAATATAAGTTTTAAATCTAGCAATTACAAATTACTATCATAAGTTCTCTCTTTATTATTTTTCTACCGGGTATATCCTAAGAAAGAAAAGATGTCTTTGATATGTCTCTGTATGTTACTTATGTTTTGTTACAAAATAGAAACAAAAGCCCCAGGTAAGTTTTAATGACTTTCAAGTCTTGGGGCCATCTCTAAGACCCCTTGTAATGCATTTTAACAACTTCCATTGTGTGGATCATTGGTTAACGCAGTTTGCTAACTCTTATTGGACAAGATTGATCTGAGTTGACCAACCAATGTTTGGACAAGAGAGTGTGTGTGAGAGTGAGAGAGAGAGAGTGAGAGAGAGAGAGTGAGAGAGAGAGAGAGAGAGAGAGAGAGAGAGAGAGAGAGAGAGAGAGAG
>JAULBP010109631.1:0-10134 GCA_032355345.1 Lepetodrilus pustulosus | reverse complement strand
CCTTACCGACTGCGCTATAGCAGTCCTCAAATAAATAACTAGCAAATTAATCTAGTTTACTATGCTTCTATATACACAAGCACGTGGTGCATGTGCTGTCCATAGTACTCATACAGCACATGATTCTCTTGTCGTCCGAGGAAATGTACACGGGCAGAACATCGGTTTGGGAAGTTTCATTGTTCATGCAGGGGGAGCTGCAATATTATGTCGTGAAAATTACCAACATTTATATTTAATCATTTTTGTTGGTTAAAGTACTCGAATTTGGTCTTGGTGCCTGTAGCAAGACCTCGGTGTCGGTGTTACTTTTCCACCCACCTCCCCCTCGGTCTTTCTACTGGCACCAAGACCTCATTCTCGTACTTTAACCTATACTACTGGCCCTTTATTAATTTTAGTGAGTATAATAATATACAATGTTGGTGGAAATTCTCACCTTGAAATATCGGGTTGTACTTTCGTTGACAAACATTGTGATTGACTTTGTGTCCAGCCTCCAGTAATGGCGTTTCCTCTGCAAGATAAAACAACTGTTAATGACTTACAATGACTACATATCACCCAACATATCATCCCCATTTGTCTTGCTAAATATGACAAGGTAGACAAATGATACTGTGGTCAGTAAAATTATCATCGCTTTGAGCATACCATCATTCATGTTATGTGTGTGGGTACTTTGATGCCATTTATACCCCGATATGGTTCACAGTATAGGTATACAATATGAATCAAGTCTGGTCTAGGTCGCCGCTGAATGCCTCCCAACCATTCTCTTCTCCAAATCAGGCCAGTTTGTGACGTCAGATTGTTAATTAGCCGATAAAAGTGGGATACTTAGCCGATAATGCGGAATGTACATCCAATAGTGTCTGCATATCCTGCCGATAGTCAGCCTCTTATGCATCCGATAGTGCAAGTATCCACCCGATAACGCTGTATATCCTGCCGTTAGCCATTCTTTTCCACCCTATTCGCATGGTATTCCCACGGATTTTACGTATATCCACCCGATAGATAGGAAGGCCTGATATAGTTAAGTCAATTAATGTAAAACAAAGCAGAAGTGGAATTTGCTTATTATGTGTATATGTATTTTCAAATTTGTTGTTAAAAATGTAGTAATAATTTGGTACACTAACAGACAAGAGAACATACAAGTTACCAATCAACTTCATATATGCAAATAGTAGACTACTGTACATAGTAGTGTATGGTAGTTGATAATGCATCCTTGATTAATTGATGGTTGGCCTATATTATCAATGCACATCAATAAAAAACAATAATATGTATACAATAATGGACACAGTTTCAATTCATTCGTGAAAATGAACATTTGAAAAACCATAGGGATTTTTTGCATTCAAATATCATCCCCTCTTTTCCAAATGACTACTATTAAAAAATTATTTTAGGAAAAGACCCTTCACTTGTATTTTATTTATCCATAATGACGTATATGTAAAACGCAACATTTTGTGTGTTGACATAGCAATAGCACCAGACATGACATGTTTAAATACAATGAAAGATCAAGAAAATCATATAATGTACAGTATATGCAGACAAGTAATATAGGAAATATAATAATCCTATTATTATTAGAACATACAGTATTTGTGTAGCAGTTCAATGTCAAAAATACATATCAGTGATGGTATCATAGTTTACACTGTGACGGTATCATACTTTGCACTGAAAGTTCTATGAACTAACGCTGACTTTGTTTGTAACAATACTTGACAGTACGGTCTAGAGTTCACGAAAAGGTCGGTCTGTTTGATCTATAGTGATGTCATCTCCAGACAATCGCCAGTGAGTCAGATCCAATATAAAAACAATAACTGAAGATTACGTACGGTCAGTCGATAGAAAATAAATATTAACACCAGTAGACATGAATAGTTCAGAATTGTACACAATAATGTTCAAAGTATTGCTTATCAATAGCAGTAATTATCATAAATTTGTCTTTTTCTATACTTATTAACCTAGTAACAAATCAAATTGGCTTAGACTGTATGTCAAGCAATGCCTACCAGTCTTAGTAATAGTTTACGTCCAATGATGGTTTATATGACTTGTTTCTTCACCGTTTATTATTATTATTGTCTAAAGGCTAGTACACTGTCAGCGGAATACAATAAAAAGTTATTTTTATTTTCCAAAGTTGGGGGGGAAATTATATCAGTCGATCCGTAAATTAGGGAATCAAATAACTATGGCCTCACCTAAAAATGTCTTTTAGTAAAAAGCATTCATTTAACTGAAAGGTGCAAATGGTAAGAAATTATATGTCCTTTTCATAGGGTGTAAGTTTGGAGATTTAAAGGCATGCAATCACAGATATTTATGGTTGTTTTGGACTAGTTCTTAGCTACAAATGCAAAGTACATTCACTTGACATACCTAAAATCATGTTTGTACATGTACCTCCAAAAACCTTTCCATCGCTGTATGGTAGACAAAATACCACTACACCCCCACGATAATGTGAATTGTGTGTTTTTAACTAGCGGCCTGCGACACGTTTTTCTTGTGCCTATTATAGTCATACAAAGAGGCATAACTGTCTATGCTTTCCTGGAAGGACTAGATTTCTTCAAGAATCACTTAATGCTTCAAAGACAAGATAATTATGGGTCGGTAACATTAATTCATATCAAATATGATTTTTTTTTAATTATCGAGTGTTGGAGAATAAGTACACAGACCAGCCAACCCCAAGGCGAAGGTGAGAGTAGCATTTTGGACCAACTGAGAGTAGCAATTGCTACTAGTAGCATATATATACTGCTGCAGGAAACATAACAGAAATGTGAAATGACATTATTGTACTAGTACATACCGCATTGTCCCTGTTTGTAAAATGCACCATCCACCCCTCTTTCATGATCTTGGACCCGGTCCTCTTTGTATGTTTGACAGACTGTACCACTCGCATGAGGGGTATGTTGCTACTCTGTGTAGGACTGAAACAAGAAACAAAATAATGGAGACGTACTTCAGGGGCGGTATTCATAAAAGGTGCCTGCATCAACTTTCGTTGAAGGCATTTCCCACATATTTCCTGGCTAAATGAAAAGGATTCATGATTACTTATAACACGTACTAAATGCAACACAAAGAATCTGAGATGAACCAAAAGATGATAAAAAGATTTAGGTGTGATAAAATGGCAACTATGGTTGCCTGTATGGTTGTCATCAAGTCTAAACTGAATACAACAAACCTAAGCGGTGGTTTTTGTGGCAGATCTTCGTCTGTATCTTCTTCTGCTGGGTCGTCCTGGTCAATCAAGCTGTCACTTTCTAAAGAAAAAGAACCCAGTTGAATAGTGGAATGTTTTTTTGTTTGCCCAAGATTATCAATAGTTTCTTTTAGTATGATTTCATGCTCAGTTTTGTTCACAAATCCCCATAAATAATTTTTTACTCAAAACATTTCATAATCTCAGGGCAGAAGTGAATTCAGATAAACATGCAACAAATATTTTTTCTCATGGCCTCTTTCCAATACAAAAATTAGTTTAACAAAATATATGTTTAAAAATTAAACGGGAAAAGGAATGCAGAATCTGTAAAACAAATTATTAAATTGGTCTGGCCATACCAACAATGACAATAAATTGATATAATTCAATTGAAAGAAATTGTCTGTATTTAACTTCATACCGTAATTTACGGTGCATCCAATTCTAGTGTTGAAAAAGGAGATAACTGATAATAGTCTTAATACATTGCCACTTGCCCCTCTTCTTGCCCCTCCCCATCCTCTTACCCTACCCCTACCACACAACATCTTTAAAGCAAACCAGATAAAGTCATGGCTTAAAGCATGGTAATCACAGACCAACATCAACCACAGAAAGCCATCTCGCAGAACAACGCATTGGTAACCGTATCTGAGCATCATTATAATTCATTCCAAAGATGTGCATCACTCAGCAAATAAGTACAGAGAAAGCAGCTACTGTAAGACACTTAATATTCACACTGACTTAACTTACATGCATTACGCATAAAGAACATTTTCACAGAATTTCAATCTGCGTAAAAATTGATATTTACATGGCAAATTAGGCAATCTAATAATGTGCTATTTCACTGTTATTCGTCGTCATTTATAAGTGTTGATATTTCTTCTCGCCTAATATATGTAGCCTTGATTCTAGGAGGCCTACTTGTTGCGATATCCGAGGTGATAATACAAAATTAAAATGCGTATTCATAATGGGCTGTATCTGCTAACATGTGATCATTCTCTAAGCATTAGCATGTAACATAGTGGTAAGTAGTTAACACGCTAATCTATTCATCACCAATTACTTGGTTTAATTGGGATTTTCCACTGGCAAGATTTGAAGTTGCCGATATGTATCCAACTTGCAAACTTTAATAAATTCCTTCCCGCAAATATGTAAATTTTAGCATTTGCATGTAATTTCCGTCTGGGTAAATAAGGTGTTTTACAGTATTAGTTGCTATTAGTATTGTGTAGTAAGCAAGGAATGGGGAATATAATTGTCAGTGACAATGTGCTTTTAATTTGCTAGATTATTCAAGTCATACAGTAGTAATTTTACTCAACACATGCACACTGGAATGGATCATAACATAATAAATATCAAGCAGTTATATTTTCTAAACGGACTTGACAACCATTACACTTGAGTGAAATTCAAAAAGATGTGTTGTTATTAACTAATGTGTTGTATAGATCATTGAATGTTTTGTTTATTCATAATATGTATCTATTTTCTTACTGGGGACTTATATAATGTAAACAAACGTTCATCATGATAATATAGATATACTACAACACTTTTAAATAAGCAACCCCTGTTTTCCTACCACCACTGTCCAACAAAGTGGCCTTACTTGCATCCAATAAGAAATTTGATGGGTGACAATAAATGATATCTGAAAGATGACAGCCTCTACTGCTCTTCTTGTTACCTCAGTTTTCGTCCAATACGATGGCGAGGTAAGTGCTGCTACACCCTATGAGGTGCAGCCTCTTGGGAAGTTCATGTCTGGCGAGGTCCGAGCCCAAGACCAGGAACCAGACCCATACTTGAGGTCTATTCACCAGACCCGGACCCAATTATTGGTAATCTGATTGGCTCACATAGGTTTAGGGGGTAGAAAAATATGTCATTAATATTTTGGGTCACGCGAGTCGTGGTCCATGAAATAGACGGCAAGCCCTGTAGTCATTGTTATTGGTCAGATTCCAGGTCCGTGGAGTAGATCTAACTTTTATGCAGCGCTTTACGCCGTGTGAAACACATAGCGATAAATAATGCTCGTAGATCTATGCTATTATCTTAAGATAAACGTTCCAATTCAGCAAGGTGACATAAATGACGCACTATTATCGTCGCAACAAATACTAATACAGTAGTCGCTCACACACATCAGATCCAAGACTTACTATTACGGAAATAAGTACGATTGAGCAGGGGATGGAAAAGAAGAGTACCAAAAGATGTACAAATAAGCTTCATACTTGAATACAAGGCACCCTCATTCCAGAGAATGACTGTAACGCTACGAGTCAGGAACTTAACTTAATGTTAACGTATATAAGTTACGACTCCCGTAGCGCTATGACTCATAACTCAATGTTAACGTATATAAGTTACGACTCTCGTAGCGCTATGACTCATAACTCAATGTTAACGTATATAAGTTACGACTCCCGTAGCGCTATTAGTACTAGGACTCTCATAGTACTACGATCATTCTGTGGTCTAAATTAGGCCTTCAGTAATATCATCTGATACTATTACTAATAGACATTGTATTCGAACAAGGTTAGATAGATATGTTAGACAGATAAAGTTTAATAAATACACCTACAATAGCATAAAACTGAAAACTCGCAGCTGGTTGTTCGTGTGTTCCCAATTTGGAACAATAATGTAAATCAAAAAGAATATAAATAGCTTTGTGCATGTTTCAAACAGCATCAGTATAAAACTGTAACCATGGCATGTCACAACATTATTAATAAAGCTGCACATCCTGCAATTAACCTGCACCTCCTGCACTGTCAAATTCACAAAACTAAAATGACACATGTTGAGCTGTTTCTAGGTAACTGAACAAAAACAGTAGCTGCAAATGTTATAGCAGTATGTACTATGAACACTCATTTGCATTAAATACTGTATGCAGCATTTTCAAATTTGGAGATATTTATAGGTTTTGAGGATTTTTGTTTTTGCATTTGCCTGGTTTCATTACAACCATTTCTAGATGTATGTTGATAATATATTTAGAGTATATATGCTACTTTTGTCATCATATGCTGTGAACTTGGTGATCAAGCAGCGTACATCCTTTGAGAGTTTCAATCATAAAGACTCTGATGATTGCTTATAACTAAACATATTTGCTTGTAGTCAAGTTTAATCTTTATTCAAGAAGAGAATGAATCAAACTAATTAAAATTAGATACAAAAGTTTTGCTTCCAAGATATACATGTATATACATTTTTTTTTATTTGCAATGGGGTTTAGAGTCGCTTTCTAGAATCTTTCACTAACATCACGACTTGTAACACCCATAGCGCTGAATGTTGCAGTAAACCTGTGAGCACTGGCTGATACTGACTGACCAAGGATAATTGTAGTGCCACTCTACAGACAGTGCATCCACATAAATATCACGTCAGAAATGTAACTTCTGGGAACATTGATGCCGGGCCTCCCAGGGGCAGGATTTGAACTTGGTACCTTTGACTCCGAAGTCATTCTACCAGTGCGCTAAAATTTAATAAATACTTTACATTGCAACGGAAATAATCTTCCAGGATGCTTTCCCTGTATACAGTAGATGTATTAATTGCTTCAAGTTGACGGTTTCAATTTTCCATATATGGATATTTTCTATGTGATTAGTCATTGGTCGAGCATTACACCAACCAAGTAGAAATACTGTGCATATGATTTTGCAGTAAGTGTTAACATTAATCATGCTTAAAAACTGACAAATATTTTGCATTAAAGGCATACAATGACAGTTGGTTGCCCTAGATAACGGTCAAACAAATTTCTGTCTGAGACTATTTAGTAGTATTTACGTTTGATTTGTACACCCAAAAGTTGTTATTTACTGATGTACGTATTCCCCAACACTTGATAGTTATAATAAATTGATGCATCAACTTTACCTATAGGAGTGTGACTGAACCTTTGAGTTATCTCCCTTTGCATCAATATAATGAAGCAAACCACATTCAGGATGCTGACTGCTGGTTTGTACATTCGATTCGACCTATCGTGCAGTTGTACATTATAGTTAAATTTCCATCTACCATAGAGCAGTGGAAAAGTTTTTAAAAGTACGTATGTCAAGTGAATGTACTTTGCAGTTGTATGTAAGAACTAGTCCAAAACAACCATAAATATCTGTGATTGTATGCCTTTAAACTAAACTAAATTATAATTAAAAAAATACATAAAATTTGTGGGTGACAAGATATTCTACTGGAAAAAACGGAGAACATTAGTGAATTAGTGAGTGTGAGTGAGTGAGTTATTGCTTGATATCCTTAATGGGTTTATTTTCACCAATATGTAACAACATTTCTTTTTAATGTGTTAGTGACACTACTGTTCGTTTCTTGTTGTGAATTTCAGCATGTTAGCTCTCGAGATGCTGCACTACTTCATCTACGTTGTCGAAACCAACAAACCTGGCTCTTCAAATGTTTCAACATAGTCATCAATTCTCACTACTTGCTGCCTGCCTGAAGAGTTAAGAAAACATGGCGCCCAAGTTAGACAGTCTGTACCATGTAGTAATGTTAGTATTCTATATTTATTATTTTTAATTTGCCGTTTTCAAGAATCTTTACCCTGTATCATGGCTTGACAGTTTAGGGCAGAAGAAAACCCATGTATATTGCAGTAACCTGAGTGAGTTAGTGAGTGATTATGGAGTTTAACGTTGCTGCAGGAATCTTTCACCTATTTGCAACGATGTGAGTGAGTGATTATGGAGTTTAACGTCGCTGCAGGTTGCAACGATGTAGTAAACCTGCAATCACCAACTGGTACTGACAGATTAAGGACGATAACTGCATTGACAGAGTGCGAACAGTGCATCTTATCAATATCACATCAAAAAGGCAACCATTGCGAACATTGATGCCAGGCTCCATGAATGGGATTTGAACCCAAGGCATTTGGCTTTAAGTCCAATATTGTACCACTGCGCTACCATCTGCTCCATTAACTACCACCCAGTCCATTAATTAGTGTTAGTACCGAGACTTCCTATGCATATTGGGTCACCATGAATCAAACATTGAAGGCATTTGTTCTACCTTACTGAAACGAGAACCTGGATTGAAGATGTTCAACTAAGACATATACACAATCAATGTTCTTCATGGAGTTTGTAGGAAGGGTCACTCTCTGGTAAGCCACACATCCCCGGAATTCTTGTACCACACTTCCACCCAAAACCTTTGCAATTTAGACGTCAAATGGCACATTCTGATGCATTTTTTTAGACTTTTATCCTACAGTTTTGTTTTCATTTTACCAGGCTTTCTGTTGTAATTTAAACTAGTCAGCATTTCAGACTGATAATAATAAATTAACAGGTATCATTATGGTTACACATTGATATAATATCATGGGTGAATCCATATTAACGAAGTGGCTTAATCATTTCCAATCGGCCAACAAACTTCTATTTATTTATTTTTATTTATTATTATTTTTTAAATTTTAATTGTTTGTTATGAATTGTGGTTTAGAGCCACTTTTAAAATTATTTCACTTATATTAAGGCTTGTCAGTTTTTATAGCAGGAGGATACCCACAACATCCATAGTACTGAATGTTGCAGTAAACCTGTGAGCACCGGCTGGTACTGATAGACCAGTGAGTGAATGATTATGGAGTTTAAACTCACCGCGGGAATCTTCTACCCATTTGCAAAAAAAGTGACAGAACAAGGATGATGATTACTTTGGCAGGGTACAGACAGTGCTTTCTATCATGATCATATCAGAAACATAACTTTCATGAACATTGATGTCAGGCTACCAGGACAGGATTTGAAACGGAGGTCTTTGTCTCTCAGTTCAATGTTCTACCATTGCGCTACCACACGTCCAACAAACCTTGTAGAAATAAAAAATAAATCCCACGCATCTGAGCATTATTTATTCTCACGTGATCTAGTTAGCCTGTAACTCTTCTCACAATATTTAAAATAATATTGTTCCATTTATCGCCAGTATTACATCGAGAGTAACTGATCGTTGCCGCTGGCTACATCTGAAGTAATAAATGTACCCTTACCAGAAATGTTTGTAATAGAACAAGAAATAAAAGAAGAAAAAGGAAGGTACAGTGTCCCCTCAATATAACGCTGAAGTTGGGGTCCATTTTTATTTTAAATGAATGAATGTATTTTTATAGACCAAAATGGCACAAACCAGCCTATCACAGAAGGAAATCTTTTGAGATCGATGTATTGAGAAATAAATGCTGTATATGAAAAGATAAAATCAAAACCAGAGATTAGACCAGTCCCTATTGTAGCTACAGTCAACATGGTCAGGGAAACTACTGCTTACTGACACAAAACTAATCTGTGTCTTTAGCTTAATTCACAGCTACTGTTGAACAAATGCATGAACTAAAACATTAAATTTAACCACAAATATCCCAATTATTTAATATTACCCAGTATTGTATTTCTCAAAATTAAAATACAAAATCCATCAATGACTATAAAATGTCGAGCCTTCCTATCTATCGAGTGTATAAACCTAAATTTAACTGGAATGAAAATAGTAATTCATGGAAAAGGGTTAACGTCAGATAAGATTAACTCATCGGCTGTTTAAGAGGTGCATGGCATGTATTACGAGGTGCATGGCATGTATAAACCACTGGTGACAGGATGCATAGACCAGAGCGACCGGCTCTACAGACCGCTTCATCAGTTAATAATACCACTTAGCAGGCCAATTAAAGAGCTGACATCACAAATTCGCTCGTGTAGCATAGTGAAATGGCAAGTACCATATACCGGGAAATTTTCGAGGTGCGAATTTATCGAGGTTGAAGACACAAAGAGCTTTCGAGGATTCCAGTT
>JAULBP010109620.1:0-10135 GCA_032355345.1 Lepetodrilus pustulosus | reverse complement strand
TGGTAGATACGAGATCGCTAGGAGAGTACTTATGGTCTTGTGGTAGATACGAGATCGCTACGAGAGTACTTATGGTCTTGTGGTAGATACGAGATCACTATGAGAGTACTTATGGTCTTGTGGTAGATACGAGATCACTATGAGAGTACTTATGGTCTTGTGGTAGATACGAGATCGCTATGAGAGTACTTATGGTCTTGTGGTAGATACGAGAGCTTTGAGAAACAATACCCTGTTCTATAAGTGATTCAGAATTTACATTTTCTCAGTGTAGAATTCTTCAGAACAGGATTGTGGTTAGGGTTGCTAAGCACCACTATTGTATAGAGGACAGGATTATGGTTAGGGTTGCTGAACATGACTATTGTATAGAAGACTATTGTATAGAAGACTATTTTATAGAAGACTAATGTATAGAAGACTATTGTATAGAAAACTAATGTATAGAAGACTAATGTATAGAATACTATTGTATAGAAGACTAATGTATAGAAGACTATTGTATAGCAGACTAATGTATAGAAGACTATTGTATAGAAGACTATTGTATAGAAGACTATTGTATAGAAGACTAATGTATAGAAGACTATTGTATAGAAGACTAATGTATAGAAGACTAATGTATAGAAGACTATTGTATAGAAGACTATTGTATAGAAGACTAATGTATAGAAGACTATTGTATAGAAGACTATTGTATAGAAGACTATTGTATAAAGCACCGGGTTAAGGTTAGGGACCTACCTCCATCGTCGCTATCAGGAACAAATTTAGCCAAGTTGACTTTGGCTACGGGTGCCTGTAACACGAAACAAGACATTGGTCAGCATTGTTTCAGTGAATTAAGACTTTCACTTTCTCAACGTGATATTTACATGAATTCATAACTGCTGATTAGCAAAAACATTGTCATGTTGCAAAGAAAACATACTACAATGTAGTGTTCGTATTTGTGCAAGCTTTTGATGAACTACTTTCCTTGGAATGTCGGTATTGCTATATACATGTATTACATCTTGACTCACAGATCAGAAAACACTTCATTACAACACTTCATTACAACACTTCTTTATAATTCTGTGTAGGTTTATGTGTACATCCTCTAAATTCAGGGATATCCTGTGTCTCAGTCACTGTTTCACTAGTTGTACTTGCATGCATTAACTTGTATGTGTTGCACAACTACAAATACAATATAACCATTAGGTATTTAATTACATTTGGCACTTACAACTTGTTTTTCTCAATTCTGATTGAAACTGCCATGACATAACTTTCGATGCTCAAATGAATTTAAGGTCGCTACAACTGTTGAATACCACAAAATAACCTCCCTTTAATACTTCCCTTTAATACTTCCCTTTAATACGGTAGATGTTCACAGTTACACGTACAGTGCAGTACCAAGAATGAATTAGTGCTGGATGTCGCAGCAGGTATAGTTCATGCTTACACACGTCATTATGTAAGATCTGATGTTCCCAGTTAACCGCCACTTTCAAATTGTTCATACTTCAGTTAACAACCATATAACCGTTTCTTAACTACACATATGACACTGTGTATAAATAATATCAATATGACACATGTGACACTGTGCGACACTTCATATCATCATATCCAGTACCTCAGATAATACATCTCGTGTGAAATTAGAAATGGAAAAAAAGCACAGCAAAATATAGAGAAAATATAGAGAAGGAAAAAATAACACACACTTGCATAGTAACACACACACACACACGTGTGCATGCGCGCGCACACACACACACACACACACACACACACATACAGACCTGCCAACCCCAAGGCGAAGGTGAGAGTAGCATTTTGGATCAACTGAGAGTAGCATATTCATATATATACTGCTGTGTGAAACGTAACAAAAACAGAAATGCTAAATGACGTTATTGTCCTTCTATTGTGCCAACTAAATGCAAGTCTGTAGTAAGCTTGCACTGTTTCAGCAAGTCATCACTGAAGTGTGCCTGATGGCAGATTGTTCCCTTGGCTATGGTACTGTATATATGAGATACATTCCTGACAAAGAAATGATAATCTGCTACATAGTGAGTACGATATAATTTGATTATGTTTAATATGAGATAATAAATATATATCTAGGCAGGATTCTTTGGTTCATTTCATTTAACATTCAACTTGTGTGGCTGTCTTCTATTTGACCAAATACATACAGTACATATAGCAGAACAGAATAGAATTTTATTCTCATAGAATCAAATGTAGGGTCATGGAGAACATAAAAAACAATGATTGTACAAGAGAGGTTTGCAAATTACAAATTAAGGATATGTGAATAATTGATAGAATTGCTGGAATTAATTGACAATAAGTAAATACTGTACACTTTTATATAGTATGATATCTTAATTTGGAGCTTGAGTGCAGTGTACTACAAGATACATGTATATGAGTAATTGATGTAGAGATTGATGGATATTAATGCTTCCTGGTAGAAGAATAAAGAACATTTTGACAGTCTGTGTTTGGCCGATTGCATGTTTGTGATTACTAAAAAAAGAAAGAAAAGAATTAAATAAATAAAATAATTAAATCCTGGAATAAGTTTTGTTGAGAGTAGCATTTGTTGCACAAGCATAGCAGCATAGCAAAACTCACCCTAGCATAGCAAATTATGCTCAAAACGTAGCAGTTGGCAGGTCTGCATATAACACTGTGTTTTCTTTGCCAGTTTTGACATAAAA
Source organism: Lepetodrilus pustulosus (assembly GCA_032355345.1). Lineage (NCBI taxonomy): Eukaryota > Metazoa > Mollusca > Gastropoda > Lepetellida > Lepetodrilidae > Lepetodrilus > Lepetodrilus pustulosus. The sequence continues at coordinate 7,409 of JAULBP010109620.1, read as the reverse complement.
CATTAAATATTGATATACAGTGTCCCCTCGATATAAGGCTGTTCGATACAGAGCGGATTCGGATATAAAGCTGGGTCAGATGTGGATCCCATTTTTAGTTTTTGGTATTTACTTATACTATCCTATAAGGCAGGTACTATAAGTCATAGACCCCAAATTCAGCGTTATATCGAGGGGTCACTGTAGCTGTAACAGACAATATGATTTAGCATACAAAATACTCTATGAAATAGGGTGAAAGTATATCCGGTTTTAACCAATCAGGTCCAAGAAACACAAAAAGAGGTAATCAACACTGTTGATAATCAAATCGTTATATCACCGGTACACAGTAGATATCCACCACATATATTGAATTTATAAAATAACACCACACAACACATGTAACAAAACACAATATGATATCTATAATACAGATTACAAAAAATTGCTTAAGAAAAATAACAATAAAGGGCCTCAAAAAGAATGGCGAGGGTTTGCCTAAATATAGTTCAGCTTTGCCTAAATATATATTAAATATTATTATTGTTACTCTTCACACATGCAACAAATACATGATGCATATTTTGTCTATTTTGTCTAGTTGATTTGTTAAACAATGCTCACCTTTACTCGGAACAACATGAGTTACTTCCCTTTGTAAATACAGTGTCCCCTCGATATAACACTGTTCGATACACAACGGATTCGGATATAATGTGGGGTCAGATGTGGATCCCATTTTTAATTTTGTTATTTACCTGTACTATCGTATAAGGCGGGGGGTGGGTATGTCATGGACCCCAAATTCGACGTTATATCGAGGGGACACTGTATTAAAAAACTGGGTTGGAAATGATCCAATTTCACCAATAAAATATTGTTTTGGAGAAAGGTAACTATTGTTCATGGCGAATTATCATGATTTCACTGTATATGTGTTTACTTGTTCTTTTTGAGTCCCCTGTAACAACACAACACAACAACAAAAGAAAAGAAAAAGAAAACACAACATAACAATTAACATAAATATGATTTCATTACTCCTCTATCATCTAATACTTGACATTCTACATCAGACATGGACTTGGATTCTCTTCTATCCCTGAAATATTAAATTTTTATTAGGGAAGGAGGAAACCCGAAACATCCATAGCACTGACTGTTGCAGTAAACCTGCGAGCACTGGCATGTACTGATGAACCAAGGATGATAACTACATTGTCACAGTACAGACACAAAATGTACCAAATGTTTATTGGCTGAAAAATCAAGTAACGTTAACATTAACAAATCAGTATAAACAATCATTGCAAATAGCTGCCAAGAAATCATCTAAAGGAGAGTATTATGCAATGTACATGATGTATAAAGATGTATTTCGGTTACCTTTTAGAAGAACTACCCTACAAATTCTGAATTTGGATTACTAGATTAGAACAGCAAATCATAAACTACCTATTGAAACTGGAAGATTGTAAAATATCGATAAAGAAAATAGAATGTGTACAGTTTGTAATACTGTAATCTGTGATGAACTAAAAATAATAATTATTTCGTCCTTCATTAAATATTCAAAGAAGTGTTATCCTGCAACAATAATTTTGTAAATATCCAACTATTGATAAATGTATATACATTATGAAATGTGATTACAAGGTTTATATATGTTATAATTCTGTATTGTATAACTATGTTCTGTATATATGTATGCTGCTGTGCATCCTGTTTTTGCTACATCAACTTGTGTGATTTTGCGAATAAATTCAGTTCTGTTCTGTTCCGACACCATATCCCATCACAATCGTGTCGGAAAGGCAACTTTCACAAACATTAATGATGGGATTTAAACCTGTGACATTTGGCTCTGTAGTACAATGTTATACCACTGCGCTACCACCCATCCCAGTCAAGTTATTGCTAGTGATTGACATGATGTAGTTTCAATAGGTATCAATTGCTGAACTGAAGAACCAACCCATTGAATATATCATATTGTCAATTTGAAATGTGATTATGTTTTGTTTCAAATAATTGACATGCAGAAGAATACTATGGAATTTACCTTAACCCTCTCACTGCTGGATTAGGCACAGACAACTGCTCTTCAGGGCATCTCCGATTGCCTTCAGCATGGAGAGGGTTACTAAAATAAGGCCACTGTAAATTGTCTTTGAGTCATATTCAAATTTAAATGTTCCTATATTCTGCTTGATTGATGGTACATGTACATCATTAATTGGGAGGTTGAGATCTCCCAGTTGGTTAATTATCAATAAAATATAATTCTGGAAAACATTTAATACGTTCATGGTGTAATACCAAGATTGGACGTTAAATTCCAAGATCTAACAGACAATGAACAATTTTCACATGAACCTATTTCAAATATCTACATGTACAGTCGACCCCTGTTTATCCGTATGGCTGTGTTCCTGGTAAAATCGTGAATTTCCAGATGTCTGAGTCATTTAACATAGGAAGACTGATATATGGTTCCCAGTAAAAACTGGATAGCGAGGGAACCGGATATCCACTGTATACGAGTTTATGAATTTACCTGCCAATAGAAACCTTTTAGTTTCCCACGTTAACTTAAAAGTGATAATTCATGTATATTATGTAACACAATTTTGTTAATACATGTAACATGACACACAGGTGTGCCTGCATTGAAGTGCAAGTTAAAATTGGAAAATGAATACTAGTAATATCCCTTGATCAATAAAATAATGTGACACAATATGCAGGAATTATCTCGTTTCAAGTTGTACATAGGAAAAACTAAGTGTCTCTATTGCTACGTTACTGAACTGATCCTAAACTTACCCAAAAGACGAGAGCATTTCTTAGATCCATCCATGTTTAGCCCACACACTGTCTTAAGAAGGCTGACAATTTTGCGAACATGTGTCTTTAATAAGTAATGGCAAGAGGATCTCAATTACTGATGCAGACACCCAAAACTGTTTATCTCCAGATCTTATCCAACAAGGCAATTAATTACAGGAGTCCCTGTGAATGGGGACGGTATGTTACAAGACTGATCAAATAACGGAAACAGTTCACTGTTGCTAATATCTGATCACAACACAGGAACAGTTGACTGTTATTTTAAATATTGCATCTGGAGTGTACTGAATATATATTATTACTTTAACAAAGTAATAGTTTACATTTTCATGTGTATTGAAATATTATTACTTAACCATCTTGCTGTATGACTATTCTAAAAATATTAGAACTTCCAAAACTAACATGATGCTCTCTCTCTCTCTCTCCAGTTTGTATGTTTTTGTTCCATGTACACACGTTATTCATTTAAATATGCCATATCATTAGAAGTAGGTACAAACATTATTAACATATATCAGAAACTGGTTTTACATATCGGTAGAATAGCCGTTATTGTGTCATTTCAGGTATACTAATAGTTTTAATTGTTGACCACAATATAATGATGTTTTATACATAACTGTACTGTTAATTTAATTTCAGAATCAATACTTAGCAACAATAGAATCACTGGGCGCTATGATTGCCAGATATGACCTAGAGCAGAAGATAGCTGTGTTTGGTTTTGGAGCCAAAAGATCAGCAGACGATAACCCTCGCCATTGTTTCCCGTTACGAGACAACGAATCAAACATCTGGGTCAGAGGTGTTAAGGTTGGTCGACTTTGTTAAGAGAATGGTTTTTATTTTTATTTAAGTTTCTTGACTATCATGAATGTGTCAGGTTTGTTAGAATATCACCAATGCTTACTGACAATCAGTAAATGGCAAGTGTATGGCGTTGAATAGTACGGGTTTGATACGAGCCGTTTGGTTGGTTGATACACCGGAAGAAGTACCTTTTCTTCCTCCCGTTACGCGAAATTCGGCCGAATCAGCGTATTGCTTCCACTCAATTGGACGATATTATTGCCAATTATTAATTATTATTATGGAATACTTAGATATACACCATACGTTGGTATATAGCTGGATAATCTAAATCCATTCTGAAGGGCAATAAATAATCCCAGCAACTAAATCTAAATCCGTACTAATCCTATTACCATTCGTACCGTTCCACAGAATCAGCAATGTGCTACGAAAGTTGTTGTTATTTACGTTAGAGTTACGACTACCGTAATGCAGTAACGCTACGAGTGTTCTAGCTATGTGTTACCATCTACAGGCATATATTCGTTTTGCTATCACTTCCAATCAAGATACCTGTATTTGATTAACAGCAATACACATCTGTTGTAAAAGAGTTTGGAAGATGTTAACTCAAGGAAATTTCTGTTGGCAAACCTAATAAGTATGATTACCTTTTTAAACTGGATTAAAATTGTTTTAAGGCACACACAAAAGGTATCATTACTAATTATTTTAATACTTGTAATCGCATGTTCATAGCAAGGCAACGCCTAGGATAATACGACATTTCCTAACTTAAGACACGACTTACTGTACATGTAAGCCCAATGGATAAGCCACTAATTTCGTGTGGTTGTGATTAATCTTGTACGGACTCCGCTGACATTTTCACTAAACCTTTTCAAGGTATTTAGCCGTAAGTATTTTCGCAGACCAGTCAATGCAGGAATGCAGATACCAAAGGCAAAATAACAAATCCGATAAAGTGGTTAACGTCAATTAGTCCATGTTTGTATTGGTGTCCACAGGGTGTCATAGAAGCCTACACTAACGCCCTGCCTACACTGACATTTGCCGGACCCACGTGCGTGGCTCCAGTCATTGAAACGACCGCTGACCTCATCCGTGACGTCACAGTCACCCAGGATAACCAGATATACCACGTGGTGCTGATCGTGACAGTGAGTGACGCCCTTTGAACTTTATTGGTCACATCTTTGAGTTGATAAAGAATTGAATTGAATTGATGATGGTCATATTCTTGAAGATGCAAATATGCAACACTATTGGTGTCTATGATAGAGGCAACGAGGACAACCCGGAAGTACCTTATTATTTAGGCACTAAAATTATTGCCTTATTTTACTTATAGTAGACACGAAATAGCCCGAGATACATTAAAATCCGGTGACATAACCTGGTCAAAAATATAAATGCGAAAAATCCAATGTAACGTCACGAAAAAACGTCATGAGCCAGATGTTTTTCACCTGTCACCGGAAATAACACCAGACGAGACACTCCCTATTGCCGCTAACATCTACAATACATGTTATCACTGTATAATTTATATAGTACATTACATGAAGCATGAGTTCAGATTTAAAATAATATGTTTGTTTTTACAAAGATAACATAACAATAATAAAATGTTTATGCTTAACACTCTAGATCTGTTTTAATATTACAGGATGGAGTTATTAACGACATTGATGCTACTGTCCAACAACTCATTGCCACTAGCAGCCTTCCTATGTCGGTTATCATTATTGGCGTAGGACCTGCCGATTTTACGTTGATGGTGAGGAAAAGAATTTTCAAATAAGATTAGCAAACATTTACAAAATCGTTCTTTACTGAACTTTATAGCTTAATTATCACAGACCGGCATACAAGGGCCAAGGCGAACATCCAGAATTAATAGATATATGTATTACAAATAATATATGTCCCGATTTCCAGTTTAGGACTTGGCAAGTTGTAGGATATGTAAATACTATTTAATAGTAGCTATATAGACCTATAGTTTTGCCACGTTGAACTTGAAACCTGAGAAATCATTCGCAATATATTACGTCACATAGTTTTGTAGATCACGTGGTATTTGATAAGCTTGCACACGTTGAAGTAAAAGTTACTTGATCAACGTAATTATATGACGTAATACGCAGGAATTCCGTCGTTTTAAAGTTGAACGTCGGAAAACTAAAGATCTCTATTGTCCTGCGAGAAATTACACCAACAAGGGTCCACAATTTCTGTTTATCGTTCTTCGTAACTGAAATAATTTAAGACACAATATGCTAGTATAATGATGGCTTTCTTTTTACACACACACACACGCGCGCGCGCGCACACGCACGCACGCACTCGCACGCACGCACGCACGCACACACGCACGCACGCACGCACACACACTTTTTACGGTCACTGTACATCGTAGAAGACGTTTAATGCTCATATGTAAGTACGAAGTTTCTCTTAATAGGAGCAGTTTCATACGAGCGCCCAGGAACCACTGGTTGATGAGAGCAACAAGAACACGGCAAGTAGAGCCAATTGTCATTTCGCCGCTCTCAAGAAAGAGTCCGTAGAAAGAGGAGGAAGTATGGCCGTGGTAAGTATATACTCCATGTGATTTGTCTTAGTCAGAAATATACTAGGACATCGTTTCCCGAAGGTCTCGTATCTTCTACGAGACCATACGCAATCTCGTAGCAATGTCTTATACATGGCGCTCGTGCACTTACGAGAGAGTTACGGTCTCATAGTAGATATGAGAGAGCTTCGAGAGATGATACTCTGGGCGTCGTTTCTCTAAGGTTTCGTATCTTCTACGAGACCACAAGTATTCTCGTAGCGATCTATTACAGATAGTGATCGGTCACTTACGAGATCGCAATAGTGGATATGAAAGCTTTGTGAAACGATATCTAAGATATTCTATTGCGGATATCGCCAGAGACCACCGCGCTCTCATAATGATAATACTTTTAAATAACCATTGTAGAGGTTCCTCCTATAATATTATGTTTGATAGCAATTTCCACAGTATTGTACGGGTTTCTCCACTTGTCTTTAAGTACAAATACTGTGGTCGTTGTAATTGTCAACTCTTTAAGTACAAACACGGTTGTAGTTGTAATTGTGCGACCTTTTTTTATCCACTGCATATTTGAGTACCAACGCAAGTTGGTTGCATGAAACAGTTAACATAGAATTTCCAAAAAAAAAAAAATAACAATTACAGAACATATATGCAAGGTTATAAGCGACAAATAAACCTCTAAAGAATCCTTAAAGGGCTACACTATTACAGTGGTTTAGTGCACACATATTACTTCTCAACTCCCTGCGCAGTACACAAATTGTACACACATATCTTCACATTACTGCTGTCTTTTCCAGGTACAGGATGCGATGGCAAATCTGTCGTCACAGTGCGTGAAGTACATGAATGCACGTGACATATTGCCTAACAAACCCCGTGTAATGAAGGTGGACCCTCAGAGCACGTGGGTGGGAGGTACAGAGGATGAACGGGAGGGTCTTCTGAGTCATGGACTGATGTCAGCGCCTTCTATGACGTCACTGGCGTCCAGAGGGTCTAGAGGGTCAGCGATGGCGTTGTCACAGATGGGTGTGTATTTCATGTTACAAACAAACTATAGTAACCATACTGTCATAATGAGTCGCTTTAATGCAAATCTGGTCCAGAGATTACCAAACCTTTTTAAGTACACTCATGCTCAATTCGTGGTTTTAGTCCAGTCGTTGGAGGG
>JAULBP010109609.1:0-10135 GCA_032355345.1 Lepetodrilus pustulosus | reverse complement strand
TTATAATAATAATAACAATAATAATAACACCAATAATGTGAGTTTTTCTACTGCATAAAATCCATGCTCTAAACCTTACTACTAATATTACTACTAATTATAATAATAATAACAATAATAATAACACCAATAATGTGAGTTTTTCTACTGCATAAAATCCATGCTCTAAACCTTGCTCTGCACTACATTACTACCCAGGTGAATGTACAAGTTTACTATCATTTTCCTTCTCAATTCCTTGGTGAGTATACATGCACTATAACATTGATACACTTATCCACTTTGTTATTGGGCACTTTCTCATTAAAATTCCCATATAATACTCAACTCGATTTCTTATTGAAAACACATTCTAGCATGAACCTGCAGGACTAACCTCACATCTACGTTCAATAATTACCTCCCTGTTTTGAAATCTCCTGTCCAGCCATTCGAGAAAGTATTCCGACGTTACCAGAACGACCACGATTGATTGAAACTGATTAAGACAACAGATATCCTGTTCATTTGTCAGGCGTGTGCAATGATTTACTTTCCTCAATCCAAGTTAAGATGTAGTGTTACGATAATTCCTGATCCTCATGAACCGGATTATACCCACACTAACGATCTACTGATTTCTGCATATTTTATTGACATAAAATCAAAAGGATCAGACAAAGTTAAAACACTTACAAATTAAATGTCTTTTTGATAAATTATATTATAAACAAATAAAATAATAACATGAACAACTCATCATCTATTCGCCATGTCAGCTTCCGAGTCCTAATGCTCATGTGCAGGGAGATGAATGCTTGAGCGCCGATGGTGGCCGATGTGTGCTGAGTGTTAGTCCAGGAAGTTGCTCCGACTATTATCGCTCTCTGTATTTTAATCACAAGAAATTGCTCATTGTGGATCATTTCACTTTCATCTCGTGCGATTTCCCGCCATTCCTACCACGATCAATCAACAGCCCTACGAACCATCCCCCATCGGCTCCCCACCCCCCAACGCCCCTCCCCCACCGACTCGCCCTTCCTCTTTTACGTTCGCGTGCCTCTCAATCTTTTCATGCTCGACTTGGGGTCCAGCGGTTACCGTTAGCTTTATAGACATTTCCAAAGACTGCTAATGGTTGCCTGTCAGCCAGGAGCCCATTTGTCTATGAAGGATTCCGCGATGATTGTATCGGATTCCTATTTATTTCTAATGCTTTACTGGGCAATATTTTGGTTATGATATTAGACGAACTTTCGCAGAATTAAAGCACTTAAGATGTAGACTGGTGCAATCATCGCAATGAATTGTAACCAATTCTTTAAAGTTGTTTTGGCAAATGGTAGACATTTCAGAGCCAGGGTGAGTTTTGGCAAATTGTAGACATCCCCAGAGCCAGGGTGAGGGCAGAATTAGCTGGACGGCGTGTCCACTAATAGCAAACTTTATTGCACTCTTCATCTCACTGGACATCCATACTATGATCTCGAGTACCTCTTTACTCTGAACCATTGCAATAATCCTTCATCTGAGTACCAAGGAATCGTTGTAATGTGTAGAGAGTATTAAGGAAACCTGTGACATGACGAAGGCAAAGTTAGTATAGTTACATCGTTGTTGACCTAAGAATAATTAATACTATATAGTCCATACTATTGCCTCGAATAGTTCCTTACTCAGAGCTATTGCAATCACGGGGGATTGTTGTAATGCGTATATGGTAAACTAAGCCTTTGATATGACGCAGGGATTAGTAGAACAAAAGCAGTTGTTACATCGTCGTTAACATTCCCAGAATTAGGCTTCATTTCTCTTCTGGTTGCATGAATCTTGTACGTGTCATCCAATCTAATTAAAATCAGATACGAAAGCTTAACTCCCAAGATATATGGACGTACATTCAACAACGATCTAATATAACCGAGCATTGCTGAAAACTACGAACAGATGATGCCTTGTTTAGTGATCACTTACTAGACAGTCTTACAGAAGACGGCCGATCATTGGCTAAAACTACGTCCAGGTAATTCCTAAGTGATTGATCAAGTAATGCAGGTCAAGATGAGGTCAAATGTCGTTCTGACACTAGTCTCTACGGAGTTATGTTAGATCGTTGTTGAACGTACATCTTGGTAGTGAAACTTTTGTATCTAATTTTAATTAGACTGAGGTGGATCCGGTTAGATCGACCTATCGCTCTGCTCTCGCTACAATGTACCCCACAGTTGACGCTACCCGTAATGTCAATTTAGATCGCATAACGTTGGCATTATACCATTTTGCTCTATCTGTAGCACCAGAGATCCAGATGGTTTCTGGCACTGATGTGTTCATCCTCGCACCACAGAGGTACTGATTGCGCTAGCACCATCTACCCCTGGCACATATCTAGGGGAAAACTCGCGCAAACAGCCAACCAATGAAATCATTTTCCCGATGAAAACGCCGTAAATATCTATCCAATGAAATAGATGTTAAAATTGTTCTATTTATAGCTCCCATAGACTGCACGAGTTTTGCCCTAGATGTGTGCCAGGGGTGGATGGAGTGCTAACGTAATCAGTACCTCTGTGGTGCGAGGATGTGATGCGTTCGGCAAGGATGTGATTTTCTTCATTATCTATTCTATATTCAGTTTGGTATATACAATCACGTCGATATTCTGTTCCGTTTCATAACGGAAACTCTGACAGGTAGGTTTTAGGATATGGAAACATTACAAACAATTCTTTATGGATAGTTCCCATTAGTTCTCTGTCTTCCTTTCCTTATTATAGAATATTTACTTGCATATGTTACCAAATTCGTGTTGAAAAGCATTGCTCAGAAGAATGCAGATTTGCGACAAAATATTTATATACTAGGATACACATATTCAAATGTAAGACTATCGCATTTCTAGAAGCGGTATTTAAATAAGCTTTTATCTTTTATCATTTCTTCACTATTTATTTGGATAAAATCTCTTTAATTAAGTTAATTTATGTTATTGATATATTCAGAGATGAAGTATCATTATACTACCGGCATATATCTACATATATTCATTGTTTCTAAGCGAGTACTATATACCTGCATATTTCCTTTGACATACATAATAAAACGTGTATAATTTATTACTTAGTTTTAGCATCGACAACATAATTTTATGGCATAACATAGACATCGTAAAACGAGGTGTTTTTTTTTGCAAGTGCAAGACGTAAAAAAAACCCCACGAACTGCAATTTCATAATGGGTAAAATAGATACAAATGGGTTAACTTGGCGCTTCTGATTTGAAGTCCCAGGGGTCGTAACCTCGTGGCCCGTCATGGCGGGTCTCTCGTTAATCTTGGAGACTTTTCTCGTTACTTTAACTTGATGGTGATGGTGCAAGTATTGGCCGTCCTATTTCACTCTGATCTCCTCCGATTTCCGTTCCCGGGTGACAAATAATTATCGACGAATAGGTAAAGTGATCGCAATTTGTAGGCTAATATCCACAGACCGAACGCGTACCCAAGACGAAAGTAGCGAGAAAATATCTTTAAAAGTGGAGGTCTCTACTAGAAAGGTCGGCGTGAGATCGGCAGTTTCCGACCATCAAATGATCGTAAACGTCGGGAAACTCTTATGGAATTAGAAACTTACTAAACTAAAGAGCTATGTCGCAAAGGGGCGGTATTGTGTGTCTGATGCAGTTGAGTTTTATTGAAATAGGGCGATGTGTATAAACCCTAACACAGTTAACTTCAGATCGAAATGTCGGGGCATTCTGTGTTCGAAATAAGCGGTATGGATGCATTAATGTTCAAAAGAATTTACTGTACTTTTAAACTGTTCTGACTTTAATCCTATATGATAAGAAAAGTGCACTGCTAATGTCGTAATGATGTATGTGAGAATTATTTGCAGTTGAAAGCAAACACTTGATATCACTCAGATATTAGAAGCAAATGAGATGGATTTTACAATTTAAAAAAAGAGTCAATTTTACTTCATTAAACCCCATCCTCTGAATAAACGATAATTGTCTATTTACCATAGGACTTTTATGTTAAAAGGGTATAAGTTTTAGGTCAAAGAATATATAATTGTTAAGCTGACAATGACAAAGTATTTTAGAAGATGTGTAAAAACGTGAATCCATTTCTTTCCGAAAGGCGATCCTCTTTTCAAAACCCACTTAGTGAAACTATGACCTCTAAATTAAATACACATTTTAATCTGGTTGGTCTACAGCTATTAGAAATAGTCTCCGAACTACTTGTTGAATGTGTCATCATTATTATTCATATGTCTGTCTGATATATCAAGCAATCGATCATTGTGATAAAAGCTGGAGGTAACTTGATTTTTCTTTCTTTCTTCCCAAACACATGACGAATAATACAGGAGACATATTCTAAATAATTTATTAATTACATACATACAAGACAACTATGATGACCACTTGGATCAGTATAGCAAACAAGTATATCGTAGAACAATAGATGACTATTACATAGTTTCAAGTTCCGACTACTCCTCTGAATTAACGTTGGCTAAATAGCCTTGGCAAATGTCGTCGATTTGTGCATCAATACGTTCAGTTTATCTCGTCCGTTTAGATTGATTGATTAGTTACTGGTCCACGTTAATTGACACACATTGTAGGTAAACTACGTTTTATGTCAGATGTTGTAAATTCTATACACAAATGTGAAACGCATAATCGTCACGTTTTCAGACACACAACTGTACGATTATAGTACGCAATGACGGCCTTGAACGACGACTCTATATCACTGATGGCAGAACTTGAACCAACTAAACGTCCACGTATAGGCCTACTAATGTCTCATACCATTGCTTCGATTTCTACCTTTGGCGTTCATGTAGCTAAATAAGCTAAGAGTTTTTGGCACGTATGTACACTGAGACGTTCAGGTACGTCTGGCAAAGTCTCTCTAGGTCACACCTTCCCGGGCTACATTCGCGAGACTTCCGTCCTCGCTCTGTGTTCTCCAACTTCCGGTTCAATTCTTTGCGCTGCATATACAAGGCTCCGGCCATGATACTTTGCTGCTACACATTATTCGTCTCCGCTCACCTTTGACCTCAGATCCCGAGAGACAATGTATTGCCTTGCTCTCTCTCTCTCTCTCTGGGGCGTTCTTGGAGAAATTGTCAGTTGATGGCGGCTTCACCATTCATAAATGAGAGCATGTTCAATGGTTGTCATTTCCCTCTTTATATCAGGCATGCGCAGGTAGAACTACAGAACAGCGTCCGTTTGAAGAAGGAATCGACACACCCGGGACAAGGTCCGAGTTCATGGAATTCTGGGAAACACAAACTTCCGGTTCACTGTCTTCCTCGTGCTCTTCGATGTCTGTTTCAGCAGAGTCGTCCATGTCAACTTCCGTAACGTCAATATTATCACCGTTCACGTCGTCATGCTGGTGCGCGTCACTAGCGTCTTTCTGCGTGTTCGAGTCCGAATGTTCTACTGATTTGGTCTTGTCATCCTTTGGACACTTTGCTTCCTGGGCAGCCTTTTTACTCCGCTTCCACTTCATACGCCGGTTCTGGAACCAGATCTTCACCTGAAACAGGAAGAGCAACATTGCTTACACATTGGTCAAACATTGGTGTTTTGGACATAGAAAAAAAACTCAATTCTAAAATCTATCCTCAATCATCTCATGTATTTTTACTTAAATGCATTGACAGTAGCTACGCAGACCAACAATGATAATGTAACGAACTTCCAAGATATAACTGACGGTGTTGGGTAAGTTATCTATTGATTATAATAAAATGTATAACTATTGAAATCGTATCATAGCAAGTTGTCAGCCCCATACCGAACGAACGGATTCTTTGTATGCGAAAGCCCCGAATCTACTTCATTCAATTGTATTTAATTTGCGAGTGTTAACATTGATCGACGCTCCTTTGTATCATCCACAGATAACCCGGCCTAAGGAATAGCAACACTTCAAGATTACCTGGGTGAAGGGAAAGTGCTTTACTGTGTGGAAACACGGTAACCCAAAAGGAATGAGGTTCATAATCTAAGCTTCTGGTGAACACGGGAAGAAGGCAAGGATCCCTTATTGAAGCTTTCCTTTTGTTGGAAGTATGCTCGCATATTTAGTTAAGTATTACACGTAATTCCCTATATCGGAGAATAGCCCCATTTATCGTTAATTGTCCACAATCGGTGACATTCGCTAATTCTAACAACCTGATGATAGCCAGACTGACTCGAATCCGTCTATTTACCGGGGAACGGGGCCTAAACAGGTGCGCTGTATGGACTGCTAAATCTGACATGCACCAGCCGAGGAGGGGGGACCCACTTCGTGCCTTCACCCAGGAGATTTACCCGGTGCCGTAAGAATCCATTGTACCGGGGGTTTACCTCGGCACACAAGAAGGGGTCTGTCAGGGTTGCTGCTTGTCAAACAGGCACCTCTAGTGGTAATCCCACACGATAAACTGGCAATCGTAGCTGTTACAAGTTTTAATTAATACAATTAAGAGTGTATAATTTCTCCGCTGGTCGTGCCTGGAGTAGATAAGGCATGGCTACATTCTGGAGGGTTATGGCGGTCTGTCTTCGAGACAGATGTGAGAACAGTTTGCTTCTGATTGCATTCATGTGTCTGTAAGGGGTTATAATGTATTACATGACCCATCGAGTTTGTAATACAGACATTCCATGTGTATGTACCCAGAGGTAGGACAGCCTAGCAAGTACCAATATAAGGGGTATTAAACATGATGGGAAGCTCATAAAGCTATTACATGTAATAATGCAAGTTGTGAATAAAAAATTAATCAGTCTTGCAGATGAAGTTTAGAAGTAAAGAAAATCCAACAAAATAATAAGAAAATAATAGCATACCACTACCACTACTACTACTACTACTACTACTACTACTAAATATACAATACTACTGATGAAGATGATGATAAGGAGGAGTAGGGAGGGGAGGAGGAAGAAGACAACGACAATAATACATGTAGTAAGCTAGTAATAATAATAATAATTAAAAAAATGTATCGACCGAATACTCTGAACATTGAGCAAAACATTTTATAATTTTGTTTATATAATAATTGAAGATTAATTGTTAAAAAATATAAATTGACTGACATTAAGTAATAAATTACTTTGGACATGGAACATGATGTACTTTTGTCAAATTATATCAACAATACTGACAAGTAAATAAAAAAAAAACACGCATACAGCGGTTACATTTACTTAACATCCATATATGGTTCTATATATGCATTTCATTTTACGTAATGTTTTTATCATTTATCTATTAGGGCGCAACTTCCAAAGTTGACGTTTTAAGATTGCGACCTTGCGTCGACAGAGGAGAGTTCTGAGGGATACGAAGACGTTTAAGCATACTCTCTAAAGACTTACAAATAATCACATTCCCACTAACTGTAGATAATTATGCGTATTTTATTCTAACCATCAAACGTCACAGAAACACCGATGAGCTTTTTTTAAGGATCAAAGTTATATAAATTTCAGTACGTCATTAATATAATATAGATGAATAATTAACTAAGATATTTGTTATTCCCAAGATAACAACTTTCTCGCGAGTTACGTATCACAACTGTTTACACAGCCGAAAACAATTGCCACAAAACCCCGCTCCACTTTGAAAGCGATTACGTTTTCTGCAGACTTTGAAATGAGAATCATCCAATTATCTCGAAATGATGGCTCTCTTTCAGTTGAGGATCAGTCATAGTTCCTATAGGAAAATATTCTGTAAGCAGGATGCAATTTGTTTACCAGGTGAAATTGACTGACCCTACTGCAAGCTGAAGAGCAAGGACTCAAATAATGACTGGGTTTTTGTTAATTGAAATTTGATCGGGAGGCAGAGCGTTGCGCGTCGCTTCCATCACGCCAGTTCTATGCCGATTCCGATCTGCGGGGTGCTAATTAATTTCCCATTGAGCCTAAATTTGATTGAAGGAAGGCATCTATGGCCAATTAGTAAATTACTTTGCGCATTGTAAATATTATCTCTTGCCTGTTATCCCTGATGGTAATTAACTATTACCATTGCATCTGAATTTCAGCACGCAGGCAAGAGTCATCAGGGTCTCATAGTATTTATTCAAACCATCAAACTTGCCCAAATTTACAAAATTGATCACTTTCAATCTCCTAAATTCATCGTAATTACCTAGGGACAAATGAGCATTTTGCAATCGTAATATGGCTCGATTTCGCTTTTACATTTCGGCGCAAGTGCGCTGAATATTTGCATGAGAACTCGTTTGATCTGAAAATAATTCCATAAGAGGGATCAAAATGTTTCACCAATAGGTTTGTGAATTATTTCTTGGTGCTTCTCCCCTGATTCTTCTCCAAAGCAAACATACTTGCTGTAGCGAGTCATGCCACATCGGGACTAAAATGTTCTCTTAGATCCCCACTGACCAAGCAAGAATGCGAATATTTCAACCTGTCATTTCTGATGCGCTTCCCCCTGTGTGAGTTTGTCTACAATATTGTTTGTTAGTTGATTTCCAAAGGATATTGTTCATAAAGTAGGAAAATACGAAAAGATGTCCGTCGAACAGGACCACCATTGTTCTTCTCGTGCCACGCGAAGGGAGGTGTCGTTTTTGGCAAACTTGCATCTCTATTTGTTGTTGTTCTAAGACTTTCAGCCGCTCTATTATCAAGGTAATGACTGACTATGTTTGCTCACCCCCCATGTTCGGGCCTCGTACACTCGTGCCAGTGGCGAACAAATTTGAAAACTTGCAAAAAACGTCAAAATAGACAAAGTGCTCCTTGGTTATGTTGATAGGGCAATATTAACTTCCCTTGGTGCGCACGCGCGCTGAAGCCAGAATCAGGCACGTCATTGTTTCTGAATAACAACAAAGGAGAATGGGACCTGATTTCTATTACATTCTGCTTGAAGTGAATATCATCATACCGTTATGGATTCTTTTTTTTTTCGCTGATGACTTGATACACTTCAATATACAGCCAATGTATTCGGTTGTGCACATACCACACGATGTCATTGATGAATCCAAAACCTCCAGTGTCTTATTTCCGCGAGTTTATAATCAGTTATATAAATGATAGAACATTCTTGAATGTTTTCGTCGAGGACATTCTCTTATAATGTATAATTTCGTATATCCATCTTAGATAAAACCATATTTAAGAAAGAAATCCTCTACGGTGAGCAGATACGGGCAACAAAGGGAGATAACTACCGGGGACACACTTCCGAACAATGGTGGATATTGTTGCCGATTTCGTGTGTCTTCTTGCAAAGAATGTTTACTGGACAAATGGTTTCTGATGTGGAGACGTGACTTCTGCAAGAGGCCCCCAAACTGCCGACAGTGGGCGCGAGGCATCATTTACACACGCTTATTTCTCTATTATCCTATGTGTCTCCAAACCCTAGACTTCATCCAACTAAACACCGAGGCCCATTGTTCCCCTTCAATTTTAACAGTGGGCGACTAAAGTTGATCTAATTGGCCGGGTTGATACTGGAAGTATAAAGTTAAAAGGCCATATACACATAGCTAAACAGTTTCACACACAGGCAAGTTGGCTTTCACTGTGTCACCAGCTCCCAAGTGTGCTCACTTGGTTAAAGTCTCTGGTGGATGTTTGAACGATGCTAGTCAGGGTTGCTTGAAATTCCATTAACTGGCATTTGTAAGCATGCTGCTTGATTACTTTTAACACAAGAATCTAAAGTAATAGTCTTGTGTCTGCGTTTAAAAAGAAGTTACGTTTTTTAACGTTGTCCCAGACATTGATGTCATTCTTACTGGAAGTATCATTGGTGTTGAAGGCTGTGTATATCACTCATGGCTATTTTTCTTGATGTTTATGCTTATTTCTAACTTGTTAATGATCCATGTAGTGAATATTTAACTGTAATTAAATATCATGTTCATGGAAATGCAAGTGTACTTAATATATTCTTACTGCCGAGTGATTCTGACAGCACAGTAATGATGATGATGATGATGATGATGATGATGATGATGATGATGATGATGATGATGATGATAATAATAAATAAAACAAGACTAAGACTAATAGAAAAAAAACATTTGGGAAATAATCTACTCAACTATAATTATAGTCTAAGATCTAC
>JAULBP010109598.1:0-10136 GCA_032355345.1 Lepetodrilus pustulosus | reverse complement strand
CACGACCAGGATCCTAGATATAGAGGACGACCAGGATCCTAGATACAGAGTACGACCAGGATCCTAGATACAGAGGACGACCAGGATCCTAGATACAGAGCACGACGTCTCCGACTACACACCCAGGACGACAAAATCAATGATATCAAAGCCTTCGTCAAGTCAAAAGTGTGTTCTCTGCATGACAAATTGCCAAACCTTGAGGACTTGTTACAAAAAGTGTCTGAAATTGGCTACAAAGCAAGCCAGCTGTGGCAGCTCCACTCTCAATACTGTTAGTGGTTAATAGACGTGCCAGCTCGCTCCAACAGTTCATAACTATGTCAATGTCATCCCATCAAAGCTGCATTGAAATTACCGTAAATGTATTCTTGCAAATATATCAGGGAGTTGAGAATGGAAATGAAAGCACACTGAATGAATGAATGAATATGGAGTTTAACGTCGCTGCGGGAATCTTTCACCCATTTGCGACGAGAAAGCACACTGAATGAGCACGCTTGTAGTTAAAGCACAAAAGATATGTGCACATCATCATCATCACAATCATGATCATGATCACCATCATCATCATCATGACAATCATGATCACCATCATCATCATCATCACCATCAATACAGCATTGTGCATACAGAAATATCACAATACAACAATGACTGGCGATGCTCAGATTCTCACCTAGATACTACGCAGTGTATATATTACAGGATATGTCAGATTGCAGGGTACACTTGTGAGATGTACAAGGACATAGTAATGCAGGAATCATGTCAGCTATCACACTATCCCGGTATCATGTCATCTGAGGTCAAGGCATGACAACAGATCGCCTGCTTGAACAGTTGAATAGCTACACTTACACACGTGAGCATAAAGACTAGTATAGCTTGTTCACTGTTCGCAGACACATGTATGTTCATTGACTGTAATTTGAACCAAACCAAGTTCTTGTGGGAACACAAATTAGGATGTTATGTGATAGTTTGAGGTATTGATATCCTTCAGATTATAGAGCTATTTTCAAATGTTGAATGTAATGGGGGAAAAGACAGAGACATATAGGATTATTTGAATTATTATGCATTTCCGTCTTCATAATTCAGTAATCATAAAATAATTGTGTACAATTAGCAATACAATGCACCAATAAATATGATAATGATGCATACAAATGCTCATCGCATGAGGATACCCAAGGAGATGTCATCAGCCACAACTTCAGGGTCAGGAAAGTTGTTACAGAGTTGTAAATAGGTTTGCTCTCCACAATCTAATCCATGCAACCGTGCGCACCTCAACTCTGCTCGCACCTCGACTCTGCTCGGGGTAATAAAGACTGTTGCCAGAGACTCCCTGTCTGCACACATGCACAGCCAGCACTAAGGATACATTAGGTATGAGAGTCTCCAGACAGACGCTGCTCCACAAACATACTCTACAAACATACTGATGCTCCACAAACATGCATAGTGGTACTCCACAAACATACATAATAGTGCACCACAAACATGCATAATGGTGCTCCACAAACATACCGTTGGTACTCTCTTATGCTCCACAAACATGCATAATAGTGCACCACAAACATACATAATGGTGCTCCACAAACATGCATAACGCTGCTCCACAAACATACTGATGCACCACAAACATGCATAATGGTGCTCCACAAACATGCATAATGCTGCTCCACAAACTTACAACTGTCCTTCAGTAAAACCCAAACACCAGGGCCGATAGACATAAATCAAGTATGATGTCGTATAATTACATTGAATCCCAATCTTTTAAATGATTAATAAACCTACCTTACTAGTCACTATTTCTAACTATATTTGCTTTCACATGCGTACATATTACACATTGTGTTCTAATGCATTGCATCATTTTTGTTGATTTCGCTTTACCTTGTGATACCCTACAAATTTCTGCTGCGGATATTAAAGTAGTGCCTATGTCTAACAGTTCGCTTCTGTGGAGATCAATCTCATCTTTAACCACTTCACCAAATCGTGAATATCGCACACACACCTGATCCATGCTTTAAAGAATATTATCTGGTGGAAGTCTTGTATGCTAATTAAGCTAATGATGCTAATCTTTCTCATCCTGCTCTTGGGTCAAGGTTTTCATCTCCATAAGCTGCCTGTAATGTTTAATAGCTGTCAGGTTGTAATGCTAGTGGACAGATTTTTTACATGCTACCTGCTGATTAGAAGCAGGACACTGACATTAAAGAGTACAAAAAAAAAGCTAAAAATAATAAACTACAAAGCCTAACTATGTATCTTCAAATTGAATGACTCCTAACATGCAACATCTGGGAGTTACATGCAACATCTGGGAGTTTTGTGTTTGGCATGAACTTTCACAATGCTGAAAAGTGTGTCTTGGTAAACACAATTTTCATCTAAAATCTCAATTATTTGCCGTACAGATTTGCAAAGATTGGTATCTGTAGACCGGTAGGGCAATACAATCTGGATGTCAGCTAATTACTTGACTTCCCCTTGCCAGGCCTCCGTCTACTCCGACCGCCGACCGCCCTTCGTAGCCGACAAGTACAAGGCGATCAAGTAGACGTAATTACTCCTATCTCAAACACTCGATACCTACAACTTCCTCGCGTTCAAATTAACCACGCATCAACACCCCCTGGACACCAGAAGGAAAGAAAAAGTACTATTGACATTCCTTTCACCACGTTCTGTGATACAAATATACATTTGATACGATTACCAACTACAAGAATCATTAACAGTTAAACTTGACATGAAGATATCGTTCTATGATAGGAGTACTTGACTTCAATACTTGTTCACACATATTACAGAGTTGCCATCATTAACCCTGTCTTCTAACCAAGCACCATTACAGCGTAAGAAGGTATCTCTTGTGGTTTCAGCATGGAGAAGGTTAATTAATGTATTTCAATCCTAGCATTATTGGTGACCCTCCTCTACACTACACTGTAGACCATACAAAACAAAAACGCACTGCAGTAGTAATACATGCCGCAGAGTATCAAAATCTGACCAACCAGATGTTGTTATTGTGTTAACGGTTGTGTTATTACATTAACAGAATACTTATTAATTCAGATGCTCAAGCAGTGGGACTATTGTAACATAAACAACAGAAAGGCCCACCTTCACAAAGAGATGATAGCAAATCAGATGTCCCTCAAACTTATTTGTAGACCCTTATATCAACTATTATCACTATACTAAATACAGCACGTAAATTAGCAGACAAAACATTGTTCAGTTAAGATGGTTAACACAGAGAATTTTATTGCTTTAAGAATATTTTGTGTGAGGAATTTTCAGCAAGCAACATCTTGTTATAAGGTCAAGCGACAGGACATGTCACGAGGATGCGACAGGACATGTCACGAGGACACAATGTCCTGCAGCCTACAGCAAGGACCAGCGTAATTACAAGGCTTTCATGTAAACATCACATTAATCAGCTCACTGCTGGGCAAGTTAATATTTCACCTTCTGGTCAATTACTCACAAATTACTGTGCCCACCTCAGTGTCAGGTCTCCGGTGTGCATGGCTCTAACAAAGGAAGTACAAATATCTGAAATATTCCTATTATAATACTCTGTGAGCAAAAACAGTCAACTCTTAAAAATTACAAATGTTTAATTGATGTATGCAGGAAATTACATTGTGAATAATGCCAACCATAAAATATTTGAGCGTTGAAATGTTTGGAAATGATGGTGGGCGAGACATGAATCCAAATTTAGATATATTCTCTGGAATATTTGTTCAACTGGTGGAAAAGATTGGCAATCACTGACAAAATTTTAGAACTACTTAAATTCTTTAGCAATGTAGCATTACATGAAAAATTTATTCCAGAATTTAAAAAAAAGCTAATTCCTGTAAATTTCTGATTAATAACAAAAATTGATGAGTCATGGTAGTCGAGACGATCGCCTGACAATGCTCACACAAGGAAGAGTAAACTCAAGCCCATAACAACTCCTCAGACTAGTTAATAGATGAAGCCAGAAATCAATATCAGCCAATTAGTAAGAGGGTGTCTCCAACCAAACATCTGCTTTAGTCGTTGACTCTGGAAATTGGCAGTTAGTTTCGTAGTTTATCAACCGCAGTAATAATCATGCTAGACAATAATTATATGAACGTGTTCCAGTTATGACATTTGCAATAATAACAATATGAAATATTTTTGGTATCACATGAAATATAATGGTTAGTTGGCAGCTGGAGATACACAGTTGAAAACCTAAGACTGACTTTCGGTGACTGTTGACTAAAGTTTTCGCCTTTGCTTTCAGCCTAGAGGACCAGTGATGCTACCCGTGATGTGAAGCTGTGACGTTGACATTGGCCAGGAATGGGGAAGAGGGGAGCATGGCCGTCGTGTGGAGTCGTGCTGTCCTTCTGCCTGGTGTGGACCGCACAGTTGGCCGTGTCCTGCCCGCGACGCTGCATGTGTCAGAATGCCACCGAGGTCACCAACGTCACCTCTGTCATGTGTGCCCGAGGGAACCTCACGGCGGTGCCGAAGGACGTTCCCGGGGACGTGCAGCTTTTGGACCTCAGCAGCAACCAGATCACGGTCCTGGGATTTGACCTCCATTCTCTGGTGCACCTCCAGTATCTGGACCTCAGCTTCAACTCGCTGACGACCTTCACCACCAGCGTCTTCGACGACCTCTACAACTTACAAGTTCTGGATCTCAGTCAGAATGCATTCTCCTTCATCGACCCCCAAATATTCGAAGATCTCGCTTCTGTTGAAGAATTGAATTTGTCTGGGAATAATTTGACAAATTTGGACGATGGTGTTTTCTTTGGGTTGAAGACTGTGCAAAAGCTGTACCTCAACCAAAACAGAATCAGTTACGTCAAAAATGGAACTTTCCTGTTCCTTGGGCAATTAGAAGTGCTAGATTTCAGTGACAATGCGTTGACAGAAATCGAATCGTTTACGTTCGACGGCCTTACATCTCTGAAGCAGCTCCACCTTCAGCGCAACTCAATATCCTATATAGAAGCCGGAGCTTTCACCTCTCTGGTCAACTTGAACCATCTGGACCTGAGCTACAACTCAATGACGACCATTGATGCAAGGACCTTCTTCGGGATGCCCAAACTAACAAGTCTTTCACTGACAGGCAACGCTATTCGGGACATGGATGCTGACTTCATGGGCAACAGCACACAGCTACAGGTTCTACACCTTGAAGAGAACAAGCTCAGCAACATAAGCATTCCACTGTTTTCTGGACTGGACAAGCTGGAGAATCTGACACTTGACAGGATGCCTTCATTGACCAAAGTCGCCTTCAATGCTTTCCATGGTCTTCCGTCTCTACAGCTGTTGAACATGAGCCACAATCCTGGATTTAGCTTTGTTAATCCAAACCTGCTGGACTACCTACCACTGCTTATTTCGCTTGACCTCAGCCACGACAATTTGTCCACTCTATCCCAGCTAACATTCCACAATAATCGTAAACTCCAGACGGTACGCCTGCAAGGCAATAAATTCATGTGCAGCTGTAACCTAGCTTGGTTGGCTGAGGAGGTGACGAACGAGTCCCCAGTGTTCAGCGGGGACTTACGGTGTCTTTCAAACAGTTCTCAAAACTCGGTATCCATCGACAGAGCATCTCACCCAACTTCCATGTGTGGGGAGGTGGGACCAGTGAATACGACGGATATAGTGTTCCTGGCGATCGCTTCTCAGGCTGTCATCCGGTGCGAGTTTGACCCTGACCCCCACTCTATGTTAATCTGGACCACGCCTCGTCAGACACTGACGTACCACAACTTTGACCAGGAGGCAACAGACCACCTCCTGGAGGAAGAGGCCCTACCTCTGGACAGTTATTTCCACAGCTCTCACTCCTGGCACAACAGTTCCAGCTACCAGGCCGGACTCCTCGGCTTCAGAGACAGAGTCCGCGTGCTGAAAAACGGGTCGCTGTACATCGACTACGTCCTCAGGGGCGACAACGGACCCTACACATGCCTCGTGAGGAATGCATATCACAACTCTTCGAGCGAAGTTTGGTTGAAATTTGACTACGGGATCATATTTGACGTCAAGATCATGAGCATCGTGGTGGGTCTGGGCTCGGCCATGTGTTTCCTCATACTCACCCTCATATACTCCGCCATAAGCGCGATGGCCCGACGCCTGGTCAACAAACGTCGCAGGGAGGCGATCCACAGTCTTGTCCTGAACCTCGACACGTACAAGACGGTGCAGTTTGCAAAACTACGCGAGAACTACTGCAGCCAGCTGAACCGGATACGGGACCAGTACCACCTACAGTTACACCGTCTGAGCGACAACTACCACTCGCAGATGAAGAGGGTGAGGATGGGCTACAGCCACCAGGTGGACAAGATCCGGGACAACTACACCACGCAGGTGGGCAGGTTGAGGACCTACAGCTCCCACCAGGTGGAGCAGATCAGGGACATGTACAACAGCCAGCTGTACAAGATCCGCGACTACGGCTCGCTGCAGATGGTGCGGCTCCACCACAAGTACAAGCTCAAGCAGCGGCACGTCATCAAGCTGCTGGAGATGATGAACTTGGACAACTGCAAGACCGTCATCGAGACCGAGTGCATGCGCACCGAGAGCATGATCTTCGAGATGGACATCCTGCACGACGCGGAGGTGCTGAGACTGTCGCCGCTGTCTGGCAGCGACTCGGAGTACGTCACAGCGTCCAGCTCCGAGATCTCCAGCCAGGGCAGTCTGCAGTTGCCAGACGACGAGGACATTCCCGAGTTGTACACCGACGACGACATTCCCGAGTTGTTCACCGACGACGTAATCGACAAGGTAATCGACGATGAAATCAACGACATGCCGCATCTAAGTATTATAGCTCTCAATCTGTAGGAGCTTGAGCCGGTCTCAATTGTGATACATCGGGGTAATGAACCCGACACGGTTACGATAGTGTGAGAGAAGACGTGTGCACGCGCTGCTGCAGCAGTGGGATATGTGTGTTGTGAGAATGACACAGCATTCAAACTTAGCTGGAATAGAAGACAGAGACTCCCTCCTCCAAAAGAGAAATTGTGTCAAATATAGAAAACTTATGACGATGCTCAGATTAACTTCTGAGGCATCCTGTGCGTGACTGATTGAAGAGATAGATAAATATATATATAAATATATGTATAGATATATGTCTGACTTAACCAGGACCTACCATGACTATTACATTGGTACCAGATACTCAGTTGTTGAACTTGTTGAATATTCAATATGCAATATAATGGATTGGATACTAGTCAGAATTTTATTTATTTCAACTCACTTTTACCTATGTCATGTAGTAAAATATATCACATGGAACTTCTTTTTTACAAAGATCTCTGATATTATGTTAGTTCCATAGATTTGCACTTGATTGCACAATTCTGATTATTCTAAGTGGTTTGAAATAGATATATACAGGCAAAAACTATCACAAACTCTGATGGAATAATTAATATCACAAAGATCCCCTAACCCAATCCCATTTGCTCACTGATATGTGTTGTGGTGTATCTCATAGATAACTGCTCAAATTATATTGTAAAAATATCTGTATCCCATGTCACAGCACTATCACTAAATATAAATTATGATTAACTTACGAGTGTATGAAATACACTAGAAAACAAAATAGCCTAAACTGGAAAAATGTAACCACCAATGGTTAGTTTCAAGTCTCAAGCACCAATTTATATATAATCCAGTATAACATTAAGTCGGTAAACCTCTCTTGTTTGCTAACATGTGATTGGCTGAGCTTGTAAATTTATTCAAGGCCATTTCTCCATCAAGTAAACTGATGGACAAACTATACCCAGTGAAAGCTTTCTAAAACTTCATGACAAAAAGAGAACGGAATATTTTCGTGATCATCAAAATATTTGTTGTTTCTTGGCAATTGAATTCAGTAATTATATGTGGGGGGAAAAAATGATATCTGTATTTACTTGTTTATGATGTAATAAACCAAAAATATATTGTGCAAACGAATGTTGGAATAAAAGTGTAATTATAAAAAAACGATTGATCCACATAGAGTGTAACTGACTGCTGTTTATACAGTATACTGCTTACATATTAGTTATGCCTGACATTTCATACACACGGTTGATGTATGCACCCTCATTGGTATCTCGTCTTATGCATTGCACTCTATACTTCCCCAATCCCTTACCACCTGCACCTATAGCTTAAATAAAGCAAATAAAATACCCTATTTCTCTTCTACCATATTCCTAACAATTAATAAAATTGGCAAATAATTATGGAATACCGTACTTTTAATTTATCAGTATTCTCTTGAAAACAGGTCTGAAGACGTCAATAAATTGTAAGAATGTCAATGTACCAGGTAGAATAGTATATATATTTCAAAGGTCTGTGCTACAGACCTAGTCAATCTCACAAATAGGGCATTACCGTAATTGGGTCAAGAAGATATTTAATATGCAAGCATTTGTCAAGACTGCATTCATGTTAGAGAGGATAATGGCACGTATAGCCCCATTTCTGTATGGCACACATACCCCCCGATAGTGTATAGAGTGTATACCTCCGATAGTGTATAGAGTGTATACCCTCGACACTGTGAGACACGCATACCCCCGATAGTGTATAGAGTGTATACCCTCGATACTGTGAGACACGCATACCCCTGATAGTGTATACCCTCGATACTGCGAGACATGTATACCTCCGATACTGTTTGGAGTGTATACCCTCCAATACCGAGGCCAGGTCCCGAGATTGTGAAACAAATTGAGTTAAATTTCATGCTCAAACTCAAGCTTTATAACGGGATTGTGAACAAAACCTTGAGTTGAGTACGAGTTTGAACTCAAAAGTTTTGTAACCTCAGGGCGTGGTGGCAAGTGTTCATATACTAGCTGTGGAAGACAGGAGTTGATGTTACCTCTATATCTATCACTCTCGATATGTATTGTGCCTAGGCTGACCTCGGGCGCTATTGATGCACTACTGCCTTGGGCGCTGTGAATGTATTAGACATGTTAGACTTAGTCTGCAATATTCTAGAAGGATACCTGTAATATACCTGTAATATGTACTAAGAATGATTGAATAGGTGCACAGTGAACTGCAAGTCTTTCATTATACTATCACAAAAAGAAAACACACACTTTTGGTTTCTTACTTAACTGGCCAGCTTCTGCTTATAGTTTGCAAATATTTGCAACCCCAGCATAGTTTCGAAAGAGAAATCTAAACAAATGTTTTATTTAACTTTTTCAGGCCATACCTTTCTTTCTTGCTTGATACTATTTCTCTCATAGCAATACTTTTGCAAGTTTCTTTAACTTGTCTTAAATTCTTGTTAATAGCATTAAAAGTAGATTGCCTTATATACTTTGTGATGGTTCCATACTCTCAAAACGATCAGAAAGAAGATAACTGTCCGAGTGAAATTCACTGTTTTAATCTTGTTTGTGTTAACCTACAATAAAGATTATATCTACAAAAACTGTCATTTTAATTTCAATAGAAACTTCTATTGCATGGAAGACATAAACGAATGTTGTTGGTTGACTTCTCTTTAGATTTGCAATGGAGGTTGGATATATACAGTACTTGATATGCTGCTTCCCAAGAGGTCATAGAGAACAGCCACATGTGATAGGCACCATACAGGGTATCCTTTCACGAAGCTCTCTTATTCACTAAGAAATCATAGAGCTCTCTTTGCCAATAGATAATGCACTGCTAACAGAGCGCTATGGTCTCTTAGTAGATAAGAGAGCTTTGTGAAAGGATACCCTGAACAGCTACAGGCGATAGGTACCATACAGAAGTCACAGATGATAGGTACCATACAGAAGTCACAGATGATAGGTACCATACAGAAGTCACAGATGATAGGTACCATACAGAACAGTCACAGGTGATAGGTACCATACAGAAGTCACAGATGATAGGTACCACACAGAACAGTCACAGATGATAGGTACCATACAGAAGTCACAGACGATAGGTACCATACAGAAGTCACAGGTGATAGGTACCGAAGCCTATCATCTGTACTAACTCACACCCACCCAGCCTGTGTTGAAGGCATTAGGGAAAGTGCT
>JAULBP010109587.1:0-10136 GCA_032355345.1 Lepetodrilus pustulosus | reverse complement strand
TCCCGATAATAAAGCATTAAACACGCTTCTCAATGTTGTTGTTTATAAAGCATTGAACATGTCATATGCTTTTCAAACGAGACTGACATTGTTCGTTCCCGACTTGTTCTAAGTGCGTACCTCGTTCATCTTTTTTTTTTTAAATTAACTTAACATTTCGACCTACTGTATTTGAGGGTTTTAACTATTAGGAAAAGTATGATGTGCACTACTGTGTGCGTCGGAGACATCGCTGTTATTAGTAAATTATGTCAAAGGATCTAGGGATAAATTAGTGTAGAGTAAAGTGATCCAAAGTCGGACACGTATCGGAAGTCGGAGACAATTTTGCTCTATATTTATTAACAACACCGGGAATCGATCACTGTCTACATCACGTCATGAATGACCACGACTGTTACTTGTCATGAATGACTATTGTTATACATGCATCACACGATAAATGTGGTTTCCAGTGAACTAGAATATAACGGAAATAATTAAATCTAACGTATACAAATAAAACTGAAGATCTGAATGGTAATACATTCGTTATTTCGATTGTTCACGCCTGCGCCTCAGGAAATACTGAATCTTGAGGACCGACATGACACCGTTATCACACGTGAACAATCGAAATAACTAATAGTATGAATGGTTTATTGCATGGTTATTTCACTCAAACACAATACAATTTGGAAGAACACATTCTCCGGTTCGGTATGCAAAAGTGTCACTTAGTAAGTTCCGATAGGAGAACTTTCAACTTGTCCATCAAGTCCTCTTCTCCCCTGAAAATCATTGTGCAAGGCACTTCCAGTCCTCCTTGGGCGAGTCTCGACCGTACGTGCTTTCCCGTCACCGTGCACGTCATCCGGCCGCCCTTCCTTAGAAAGTGCCATACGATTTTGCTAAGTTCTATAGGGACATGTCCAACTGTTATATTCCCCTTGGTCACGGCAACAGCACGTTTGTCGTGGGGGTTGCCATACTCTCTGGCTGTTCCAAGTTTTTCACCTACAACTGGTGTCCAGTTATACCGGTAGACATGAAATCCTCTAATCGCTGAGCTGAATCTGAAAGTCACCATGATGATAATACTGTAATGACTGATATTAGTATGCATTTCATGACCTTTTATACCAGTTTTCAAGTTTTATTAGCTTAAACCACTCACAGTGGTATACAGCATACAATACAGCATACATTGTATACACGGCACACTAATGTCAAGAGTATACATTCGGAGCAAATTAAATTGGCTCTTAGGGATATAGAATACCATGTACGTGTACACATCACAGTAAATACAACTCTTGCTGATAATGCGTTAATCTAATCCGGAAGTTTAAACGTGGAGCAATCGTTGCAAAAATACATTTGTTTTGTTCTTGCTGTAAGTAGTTTAGACAACAAAGTCTTTAAGACATTCTGAAATGGAGAAGCCAAGTGTATATTTATAATCTAAGATACCAATGAAAGCATACTCACTGACTCGGGGCTTTGATCGGTATGAGCTTTCTTACATCCAGTGGTTGTTGCAACAACATTATGGGCATAGCGGTCGCATACCAAAGGGAATCAAGGCCGATATCGTGAATGATATTCAGTAATTACAATGAGGTGTTCTCAGTAATTACAATGGGGTGTTCTCAATTGAGGAACAAATGTCAAACTCACGTGTTTTACAGAAAGTATATATATACCGTATATCAACTTATTCATTTGTAAACTCGATTCCTCACGATGGCGTCGATACTGCATTACTTTAAACCAGTGACCGATAAGTCCAGCGCTGTTTCGGAGGAGTGGAAATCCGCTATATTTCCACCTCCACCAACCACGCCCAAACGTCCGGTAGGACGACCCAAGAAGAGACGTCTAGTTCTTTCACCACCGTCGTCCACCACCCCCACCGCTTCTTTGCCTGAAGAGGGGGAAGTACAGATCCTACTCCTTAGCAGAGAAGAGGGATGCCTTGGAACTGGTTGAAGAGCACGGCTTCCGGGCGATAGCCAGAAAGCTAGGGATAGCTGTCGGCACTCTGGGTACGTGGAAAACTCAGTTGGAAGGAGAGCATTGTCAACGATCCAAGAAGGGGAGGAAGTTGGGTGCTGGTCGCCCCCTGACTTACAGGTATGTTCATTTATATATATATTATTTTAAACAGTAGTCCAGATAAAGCGCGTATCCGCACAAATTAAGCAGTAAAAACTCAGAAATACGCACAAATATTAAATCAGGCAGTGATGAAAACGCGTACATAATTATAACATATACGGTCGCGCGTATAACTTTTTTTTAAATATGTTCCGGCCCATACTAAAAATCTGTTATCTCCCAATCTATGTTTTTTTGTTATTCTCTGTAAACTGAGGTCATTTAAAACAAATTCTAAACACTCCGGATGCTGTGGAAAATAACGATTTTTAGCTCATAATAATACTGGTCCTCCCAGAACATTTAGGGACTATTATGTGAAATTTAATAGCAGGTGTAGGTTGCTTTTAACATAGTTCAAATAGCTAAACGTCGTGGTAATGGCCCAATTTACTATCGGACATTTGATTGTGGTCGGATATGTCCGATAATCAATGGGACAGTCGAAAAGAAGAAAAAAAAGAAGCAATATCAAGATATTCATATACATGTATTAGCATACCTAAACCCGTATTAAAATTGTCATCTCTAACTAAATCTATCATTTTTTTATTCTCTGTAAAATTAGGTATATTAAAAATATACAAAGAAGTGATACGCGACCGTAAACATCCCAAGTATTTTATCATTATGTACGCGTTTTCATCACTGCCGGATTTAATATCTATACTATACATATTTCTGTTTTTACTGCATACATTATCTGGGCTATTGAATTGTATGGTATTCATATTTGTCGGGGAGGGGGGGGGGTAGTTGTATTAGAATATGTAATGCACTAACCCCGATCATTGTAAAGATTGGATTTCCGCATAACCCAGTAGTCAGCAAAGTATATATGATTTACTCCTGCTTTCCCGACCAAAGGTGTGATGTAGGCAAAAAAAACTGATGCATAAACCTAAAAAATGGGAATGTTCGCGCCTTGACAGACAATTTAATTTGATCGGATTAAGCTTACCAATTAAGGGATAATGACGCCTCACAAGCTACCGTACTTCATACTAGAAGACAATAAATACACTGAAATTAGTTGGTAATCTACTTCATAAATATATGTGATATTATAATTGTAATCCTTATTCGCGATTGGCAACATCGAAACCGAATGTAATGGGAAAGAGTCTAGTCGGATCACTAGAAAATACAGGAAGCTGACATTCCAACTTGCATCACGTGATATATTTACTGCATTGGGCCTTACTAACATGTAGGCCTAGTACTTAAAATTATTTTAATGCTAAAATATGCTACTTTTTACAGTAAATATTTCACAACAAATATATGCTCTAGATGGCAGGAAATCGCATTTAAGGCCATGTATTGTTTTAAAAAAGCTTTGGGGCACAAGCCCACCCCCACCCCACACCCCCTATTAATAACGGATTCCGCGCTCTTGAAGAACATGTTAATTGGGCTTGCAATCCTGCATTATATTGTAGTTTACAATTTGTTTTTTATCTTGTACCTTTAATTCCGTATCGATAGAATGGTTTCGTTTGCTTCATCAAATTCTATATAATCCGCCCCTGATTAATATTACGCAATACTGTGAAGTGCGTATAGGCAAATTTACACGTGGTGTGCTCGGTGAAAAAAATATATGTAGTTTTATTTGGAGACTCGTACTGTCTATATTCAGGTTAATTGAATTTATAGAAAGTATTTATTATTCCATTGATAGGCCTATAATTAATTTTGATTCAACCAAACAAACGCGGTAAACTAATCTAAATGTGACCTGACTGCGCACATGGTCTAGACATTTCGCGCCAACAATGTTTAACCATTTCATTTTGTGCGAGTGCGTGCGAACGAAAAGTGTAATGACCTCGCACAACCCGCGTGGGCATGCCATGGTTCGTCACGTGGGTCTATTTTTAGATATGTAGTGTAGACGGGATGACAGTGACAGGCCCTGTCCAGAAGGCCATGGATCGCATGAATGCCACCAGGGCAATCATACCAGGTGGCTGCACATCCAAGGTAACTTGTTTTTGCAGAATAAATACTGCTTCTGTAAAATGGAATACCTTGCCAACTGAACTTCGTCTTGCACACTATTTTAAACGAAACCTAAATAGAGGATATTGTCAAACCAACGGTAGAAAACTAGCTGCATTCAATGTTTTAATATATGTACATCCATTGTATATATTAGGGCCTACTATGTATCCATGTACCACTGAGTGGATTTTGCGGAATAAATTGATTTATTTATACTATACATCACGCTGGGGCAACACAAACCTATTTGTTTCGTAAATACTTGTTCTCCTAAATCTCCCCTTTTGTATGTTATTGTTTAAGCGCTATGAGCGTAGTTTGGCGCTATATACATGTCCATATTATTATTACCGTATTATTATTATTATTATGATTTTCAAATACAAGAGTAAATGTAAACATTAATTCTACTCATTTTCTTCATCAGATCCAACCACTGGATGTCAGCATCAATAAGCCTTTCAAGGGACACCTGCGAAAGTCCTGGGTGACATTCATGCGTTCCTCGATGGCTGGGTTACTGAGTGAGGACAGCACTCTTGCGCGCCTCTGTCCAGCATCTAGGAACGAGATGCTGGCTTGGATTGCCTCCGCGTGGGGGATAATTCAGGGGAACAGTTCAATGATACAAAGAAGTTTCCAGGTCTAACAACTTGAATATGGTCATAGTTATTTTTGGATCATTAATATTAACACAATGGGACATAACTCTAAAGCAGTACATATCAGGTAATGCATCAAAGACAAGATAATAATTAAGGGTCCGTAACCTTATTTCATATAAAATATGAAATTTTTGTTACTTGTAACTATCGAGTGTTGGGGAATAAGTACATCAGTAAATAACAACTTCTGGGTGGACAAATCAAGCATATATAGGTCAACCAGCCGTGATAGTATGCCTTTAACATGTTTAATGAGTAACTATTTTTTCCCAATGTTATAGTACGTTCATTCACCTTCATGCGTAGATATTTTACGAGCGTTTCACGACATTAAATGCACTTGACTTTGAAGTGAAGCGAGCCTCAGTTGGGCCACTTGTCCTGGGCCCCATTGCTCAGAACAGTTTAGGTAAAACTGATCTTAAGTAAAACTTTAGGAAACCCTTACAAGTGCAAGTCCATTGAATAAAGCACTCTTATCGCTGCTAATATGGATAGCTAAAACTATTTCAGCGTTAAAGGCGATTCCGGCATCCAGACTTGCATTTGTCGGCTACAACTTACCATTCGGCTCCCTAGAAAAAAAAGCACAAGAAAAAGATAATGACCAACAGCTAGGCTGTGTTAAGGCTGCACTACATTTCTCTACACTACTTTTCTAAAAGTAGTGGCTAGCTGAACGATTTCGTAGGAATATAGCAGGAAATCGGTTTGCGCATACACGTACATGCAATCCCATCCCTCATGCTTTGGGTTTTCCTACAAAACATTACGGGCTCAAAAGCCAAAGTGAAAAGTAGTACTACATGTGTTGGCAAATCGGCTACTGTAGTGTAACACTTCATAGAGAAAAGTAGTGCAGCCTGAATACAGCCCTGTTAACATGACAATACGGCTGTTCGTTTTGCTACCACTCGATTTGCCCAATTTCGTACCCATGATTCCACGTTCTAAACCGCCAGCATGTGTCCGCTTTGCCGCTCTCGAGATACCAGCAAGCAACCAGCATTGATATAGCTTATATTCCACACATAGGGCAAATCGAGCACGTTTTTCGGGTCGACAGGGCCAAGCGGGCTGCCGGGTCAGGTCAGCTTGTATAAAAACGAACGGCCCTATTGTATGGTTGATGTGACCATTCGTTAGAATTCACAGATCATGCAGGTTCCGGAGAGTGCGGTCTTGTTCCTTTCACAAAGCAGTGTGTCCGGAGTACTCTGAACACTTCTACAGTGAAAGGAACGGAACCTTGTATGACCATTCATTATAATTCACAGATTGTGCAGGTTCCGGAGTGTGCGGTCTCGTTCCTTTCACAAAGCAGTGTGTCCGGAGTACTCTGAAGACTGTTCTACGGTGAAAGGAACGGACCCTCGTAGGACCAGAAACCGTTGAACCAGGAACCTGTATTGGGAAGGTGTGTGGGGCGAGCGAATTATCATGGAGTGCAACGTCGCTACGGAAATCTTTTACCCATTTGTGACGAAGAAGAAGGCAACTGTGCGGACCTTGTCGTCAGATTAGAAGTTTCCTCAAAACTCTCCACATTGACATAATTATTTATTGTCTGAACACTCGTTAATCCTGGCATCATGTCCATGTCGACATAATCCTGAAATATACACCTGTGATTCTAATAAAAACTTGCTAACGATTCCATTCATTCATCATTCATTCACTCATTCAGACAACAGCTGCCTAGAACAAAAATAGATGGTCTTAGTCCTTCCAATTGGCTGTGTTAGTCCTCACAATTGGCTGTTTTAGTCCTGCCAATTGGCTGTTTTAGTCCTTCCAATTGGCTGTTTTAGTCCTGCCAACTGGCTGCAAGTCCTGCCAACAGGCAACCTTACGTCCTGTTGGTTGTCCTGCCAAATTGTCCTTCCAACTGGTTGTTTTAGTCCTGCAAACTGACATTCTTATCCAGCCGACATTCTGTAGGACGTTTTACGTCCTCTTCAGTGTGGGCCTGTCGAAGTGCTGCTTCATGCCGCCGCCCTTAGCCGTGTGGAACTTGAGGTTCTGCGCGGTGTCGTTGATCCACGGAGAGTCGAACTGGGTGGTGTCTTGGTCCAGCAGGTGGGTATACTTAGTCCTGCCCGAACGTCCGAAGTTCTTCACCTGCAACGTTACAATGTCAGTCCGTTCAAAATGATGTTCTAAATGAGCCACTTGTATTGTGAATGAATGAATGAATGAATACATTAATCATTATATAAAAATTCCACTGGTAGTATGTTTCCGCAATACAAGTACAAATCTCAGTCATCGCCAATGGGCGAGATATACCCTCTGCGACATTAAGCCATAATTCAATCAATCAAACAATCTCTCTCTCTCTCTCTTCTCTCTTTCTCTCATATTTTCCACATCACCTCTCTCATGCCATGTTTCATTTCTCACTAATTCTTTTGTCTCAAGCACTGATAACATTGATCCACCAGTCACCATGGCTACCAGATGATCCACCAGTCACCATGACTACCAGACTACCAGATGATCCACCAGTCACCATGACTACCAGATGATCCACCAATCACTATGGTTACTACAAGATCCACCAGTTACCATGACTACCAGATGATCCACCAGTAACCATGACTACCAGATGATCCACCAGTAACCATGACTACCAGATGATCCACCAGTCACCGTGGCTACCAGATCCACCAGTCACCATGGTTACAAGACAGGAAATGACACAACACGTACCTGCATGACTTTGGGCAGAATAGTTTTGTCGAAATGATCTTCCAGTGTTGGAGCAGAGAAGTCTCTCTTGAAGATATGGACGTCGTCATCCTGAAGACACAAAGTTCGGGAACTCAGAGAGATCAACAGGGCATGCATCAAGCAGTAGACTAAATCTAGTCATTTCACGCTGAGTGAGCTATGCCCTATTATGGAAATTCTTGTAAATAAGAGAACTTTAATATGTACTTCTTGTAGGTGGATAGCGGCATTTGAACTCAGTACCTTTCGCTCTGAAGTCCAAACGCTCTACCAATGCACTACATCCCGTCCCCATATACTAATTGAGGGCCAGATCTTACTAGATCTATATACTGATTGAGGGCCCTGA
The DNA here is from genome assembly GCA_032355345.1 of Lepetodrilus pustulosus. Lineage (NCBI taxonomy): Eukaryota > Metazoa > Mollusca > Gastropoda > Lepetellida > Lepetodrilidae > Lepetodrilus > Lepetodrilus pustulosus. The sequence goes on along the minus strand of JAULBP010109587.1, from coordinate 2,243 downwards.
TCTTACTAGATCTATATACTGAGTGAGGGCCCCGATCTTACCATGAAGAAAGCACCACGATGGTAATACTTCTGCAAAAACTTGTATTTGCCCTTCGGTGCTTTGTTGGTGACTTGTTTGGGGTTCTGTCTGAATTCCTGTCTTCGTTCCTCCTCTGTCATACTTCTCAGTCTGTCGATCTCCGCCTTGTCCTTCTCTAGACTGAAACACGACGACATCAACATAGTGAGTGAGTGATTATAGTGAGTGAGTGAGTGAGTGATAATAGTGAGAGAGTGAGCGAGTGATTACGGAGTTTAACGTCGCTGCCGGAATCCATTAACATAGAACATGACAACATGACAACATGGACACAGAACATGACAAGGTTAACATAGAAAAAGACAATGTTCACTGGGAACATAGTACGAAGTTAACATAGTACATGTATTTAATAATGTTCATTTAAATCATGGATACCTATCGCCAGCTGTGCTTTATATGTCCCAAATTGAGACCTTGACGGCCGAGGGAATATAAAACACGCCTGGGGGCATATAAAGCACAGCTGGAGGCATATAAAGAATGACTGGGGGCATATAAAGCACGACTGGAGGCATATAAAGCATGACTGGAGGCAAAGCACGACTGGGGGCATATAAAGCATGGTGGCAGTGGAAGAACTTGGAACTACTTTCAAGTAAGATATTTTTTACATATATTTGCCTCTAGTGGGACTCGAACCCACGGCCACGGAATCACTGATAACGTGATCCATGAATGCTATCACTGCGCTATCAAGGCTGAGGAAAATATATGGTAATTTTTGTAGTAAACCAAGAATGATTATTTGGAATTTGAAACTTGAATGCTTCGTTGTGTATTTGCACATTAGTTGTATTATTTTTGTAAAATAAATATGCATGTACGCTGTGGGCTATACTATTTTCTGTGTTATTTTCAATCGCATGCGATGAATAGAGCAAGTGTCCATCATATGTCACTACGACTCTTGTGACACTACACTTGCTCTGTGGCGAGGGTTGTGACACCAAGCCACGCCCACAGTAACCTACTTCTCTCGCTCCTCACGATCCCTCTTCAGACGTCGGAGTTCTCGAACCTTCCATGTTTCGTATTCCTCCTCGTCGTTTTCGTCGTCGGTGGGGATGAGGTCTGCGGCGTCGCGCACGCTGCGTTCCTCCTCCAGCTCTCGCCGGGCGTCGTCTTCCACCATCTGGAACAGCAGCAGTTACCTCCCTTTCAAATCCAGCGACGCATGCGTGTAACATAGATCTACTAACACGGCTCGCTCACAGGTGTTTGTTGCATCTACAGAGTCATACATCTGTGCTGCGACTTATTGTATCCAACAGAATTTGACGAGCGAGTGACCTGGGAGTAAATCATGCTTTACCAACAGCGGTAACCATGGTAACTCAAACTTGTTTACGTGGCCTGATACTGGCTTCATAGTGGTCGTATTTGAGACGCAATCAAGTGTGCCTCGTGTGGAAAAGATTGTATGATCTGATTGGTCAGGCGAAAACGATTGTATGATCTGATTGGTCAGATCTTCCACCCGAGGCACCCTCGATTGCGAATCAAACACAACCTCTGTGTGAAGCATGATGCCAGTACTCCTAACACTGCGTGTGTCGTTGCAGAGTCCCCTCCATTCATACCCACCATCAGTGGGCTAGACGACACGTCAAACTTTGAGGAGGTGGAGAAGGTTAAACCGCAGCCGAATCTTGATGACTTCAAGGTCACCAAGGACTTCTCTGGCAAACATCTGCCATTTGTAGGATTCACCTACATCAGAGATGTTCAGGACTTGTAAGTATTCGGTCATCTGAGACACTTCTAATGTTATTACTAACTTGTGTATGTTTTATATTTTTATTCTTTTTATAAAATAAATCGACAAACCTACCAACTGCTGTTTGGATCTGCTACTCTAAGGCGAAGTTTGTTGCTTCGTTATGCACAATAAAAAATGACTACGCTCAGTTAACCCTCTCCCTGCTGCAGGCAACCAGAGATGCCTTTAAGAGCTGTGTTTGTACTTAATCCAGCAGGGAAAGGGTTAAGGAAATATTGACTATCTCCAACTTTTACGTTTGGTAAAGGTGTTTGGATACATTAAAGGCATACAATCACGGTTGATAGACCTAGATATTGACAAAACGAATTTCAGTCTGAGACTATTTACGTTTGATTTGTACACCCAAAAGTTGTTATTTCCTGGTATACTAAGTCCC
>JAULBP010109576.1:0-10137 GCA_032355345.1 Lepetodrilus pustulosus | reverse complement strand
AAGGCTACTGGTCTATTGTTTAGTATATTACATGAATAATAATAAAATCTGGCTAAAGTCACATTACCTTGGTTGCTCTGGGTATCGTTTCTCGAAGCTCTCTTACCCACTATGGGACCATAGCGCTGTCGTAAATGCGCTAGCGCCATGTATTAGAGATCGCTACAAGAGTGCTTATGGTCTTGTAGTAGATATGAAAGCTTCGAGAAGCGATGCCCTGTTCACTTTCTGTTACGAGTCCCTTTATCGACTGTAATGGTCGTTACTGTATGTATCTGTTGTGTGTATACTGTCTATGTTAGAAGTAACCATTGTACATAGTTTGCACAATATTATATAGCCATGCCATTCAAGATATTAATTCATATGATGTACATATACAACACTCTCTTAGATTGATTGACAGTGAAAAATCTTTGTGTATTACCTAAGAAAGCATCTGCAAAGAAAATAGAATTTAGTCATTGAGTAATCAGTAGCAAGTTGTACTTGTTAACTTTGTGAAGTTATTCTCGTGACATAAAATGTTTGTTACAGGGAATTATCCTAGGTATTTCATTGTTATTCAGACAATCATTTAGTCAGTCATCTGCCACTGTCACTTGTCGTATTGGCTAGTCTGTTGACCAGCATAAGGGAAGTTATATGATAATCTCGACGGTCAACATTACTGACCAATCGATGGTAGTGAAATGGACAACCTCCAATGCTTAGAGAAAGAAAATGCGAATTGTTCTTGCACAAATAACTGACATTTCTTTTTGCTAGGTAACAGGATAAATACTGGATAAAGACAGGTAAATACAGGGAAACACAACCACTGCTCTATTGGGCATCTCTCGCTGTCAGTAACATCAAGAAGGTTAAAGACACTATTGGGACACAATAATGATCCCCATGGCTTTGTTGTCAAAACACACACAAAAAAACTGCTGTGTAAGGCAACCTTAGTTGCCTCTGACAGACAGGAGGTTAACGGTCGAACTTTTGACATATAACATTCCTTGTTGCAATAAGGCAGTTAGATCACAGCTGTACGTCATTCACACATGCACATTGCATTTACATTTCACTGATGAATGTTTTCATTACACATGCACATGATTGTATTGCATTAATCAATGTCGAATGTATAATTCAGTTTGCAAATTTTGTTATTCTAATTCTTGCCTATTTATTCAGATTTGTTTGAACTTCATGTTGGTCATTATTAGGTCTGTAAAGATAGCTCGAACTATCAATAGAAACTATTGATAGTAACAGTAGTTGTCGCACGGTTATAATTTGGTACAGTGTTGTTTCCCAACGCTTCTTTGCCTTTTGAATTTTCGCCTTAATGTTTGTTTGAAAAAATATTCTATTTGAGATTTGACTTTGATTTCATTGGATGTTTTCTTATGCTTCCGATATGGAATTGGTATACATTATTTTGTTTTAATATATATTTTTTTTTATCCATATCGGAGAGAATAATATTTGGATACAATTCATGTGATTAGTTATTTCATGATTTCCTGTTCTTACTGTCATGCTAAGATAAAGCGACTGAACGTAGTGTGTCGATTCATCTATATGCATTAGCAGGGAATGGGTACCCGGTAGGACAAGACAGAAATGTGAATGCTATCATTATGCTATAGTGCCTGAAACGACAGTTTGGGTTGTAGGAAGAAGTCAAGGTATACTGATCTATTGACGAGCTTAGTAATAGTAGCGCTTTTAAGCCGTGACATTAAACAATAGTTCACTCACTCAAGCATTGATATTGCACATTATTAGTGAACATTAGTGTTATTTTCAGCATTATTAATTATCCTATCCTTTTGATATCAACATGTTTTTGAAACATCAGTACTTGAAATTAGCTATGTATTGTAATAAAACTGTTTTCTTGGCTTCATGTTGGATTTCAGCAGCTGTTAAATATTTTAATAAATTTAAATTATTTTATACTGTATTTCACATGACTGCTCAAATAAGCCAGAATTCCAATGTGTCAAATAATTTAATAACGTGATCAAAATTATTGTACATGGAAATCACTGTGATGTATGAAATAATGTGTTTGTGATTGATATTAGAAACTAGATTTACAGATTAATAATGTGTACATATATTCTCAGGTTGTAATTATGTGCAATATTTTAGGCAACAGAAAAAATTATTAATTCTTGAAGTGCTCGCTCTTCCCAGACATTTACTATGATATACTGGATTGTAAAATAAAAAGATGTTAAATTACATATTTTAATATAAAAGTAGCAAGATAGATAGTTATCCTCACATAACTGGGCTTCATTTCCATACTAAATAATGCATTTATCTAACTTTCTTCAAAGTGTTGACCTGCTCAAGGACTATATATTGAATAGTTCCATGTGTGTGTATTATGTATATATGTATTAAATGTATTACAAGCACCTAGTAGTCCCTATGGCACTGAACATGTCTAATTACTTAAACAGAATTCATGCTGTTTTAGCTCTGCCAGTTCATAGTTGTAGGAAATGATCTGCGTACTCTTGGTGCAAGAACATGCCCCAGGAATGGCAAGACAATTGTGATTTCAGCGGAAAAACAAGTCGGGGTTAGGGGAGGGGGGGCGGATGCAGACCTGAAGTTAAATAAATATCGAGCCATGGTCAAAATAATCAGTAGATGTCCGCGGAAAATTGCCATTGGAAGACAGACAGGAATAGTCCATGTTTTGGGGTAGGGGTGGAAATGTTTCTGCCCACCCCACGTCTTAGAGTGGACAAACCCAATGATTATTGGTTATCAATGGCCGTGTTTGATTTGGGACCTCGAGCTGAGTGAAGGGCATCTTGCTCAAATGAAACACGGCCAAGGTTCCTTCGGAACGTAATCAAGACTCTTCAGGCTTCCACCAGGAGTAGAATCAGAACCTGGGTATCGTAGCACTAGCCTACACTCGTACATGTAATATTAGATCGTGCATCTATAAATTCTTCCCATCACACTCAGGGTTCGTGTATTATATTTGGGATAATCAAAGTTCAATCTAGTGAATAGTGAAAAGTATCGAAATATAAATCCAGCTATTTTACTACAGCAGCTTTGTTACAGCACTGAAAGTTACAATAAGGCTCAATTTATGAAGTAAATGTTAATAGAGTATATACTGTGTTGTAAGATAGTTGACGACTGCATCAATACTAAATCTGAACTAGGCCAGTACTTGTGATTTTACAGTCTCTTCTTTGTTATGATCTCATGTATTCTGATGATGGAATCATGCTCTCAATTTATAACATTTCGTAAATAAAACGTGTATCCATCTACAGCTCTTGTTCAATTTGCGAATCTATGGGGAATTGACGGCTGTTGTATCGAGGACACATTCGGCTGGTCTGAACCTGTTGGGTCCAACTTTATCAATCTATTTAAAGTCTCCGAATAATACTTACAAATATTGATACGGTAACCTCAACATAAATAACAAATGGATTCATTACTATAATGTTCATATTTATTAATCTGCAACACGATTGACCAAGAAATAATTCACACACAATATCTATATACATATATGCATGTACATGTATAAAATATTCATATGAATATATATTGCTTGATTGACATATATGCATCATAAGATGTACATAGATCACATGACAGTATGTCTGTCCATCTGTGTGTGAATGTACATGCAATAATACCACAGACATAATGAAACATTTGGCCTTGCCAAAACTGGTACTTTTCTTACAATATTGGAAAACCATTTTGGAATGTGCAAATTTGCACCTACATAATTATTTTACTTATGCAGTGCATACATAAAATCATTAGCACTAAATAGAAGATAAAATAAGAAGCATCTTGAATGCTTCTTGAATGCTTCACAAAAAACACATGTTGGCTGTTAAAACTAGATTTAAGTTAAAATGTAATTTGTTTGTCCGTTATATGCAATCATGTAAATTCCCCAAAAGAACAAACATTCCTGTAAATTTATGGCATTTTAGCTACCGTACAAGTAAAACTTTTAGAAAACCAAAAATAATTTAGTCTAATTGGAATAATCCATCTTTTAGAGATTCTACATCTACACAGCAATATTTATAGCAGAGTAGCAGACGACCAGGATCCTCGCCAGGGGGCCTAATTCTCGAGACGTCTTTACGATTTTCTTAGCCTACGAATGCTATAGGTATATTTAAAATTGTCCTACGATCGTAAGAACGTTTCAAGAATAAGCCCCCTGCCTCATAACTGTTTAGAGGCAATATCAGTCTGGCCAATCCTGTAGACCCAATTTCAGAAAATAGCAATCCTGTTATCAAATGACAAATGTTTGTCCAATAGCTAAGCACTGGAGGCCTCCACGAGCAATCAGCGACATTTAGACGCATAACTCATCCAAGTCCCTGTTCCATAGGGCAAGCAGAGTTCCCTCCAGCACGATGAAGGTTAAACATGAAAGCGGTACATTACTTAACTATCACAGAGAGCTGTATTACGAGACAGTGTGTGAGATCAACAGCACTAATAATACCGAGTATTTCACGACTCTTAAATACCAGGCAGAAAAATCTGCCGATGGGGCACCCAAGTAGGCGAGGTCTATTTTTATCAGAATTTCCCAAGTTCTGGTGATAACCAAAAACGTATCACTCGTATCACGGCTGGCCTGTTTTGTGTGCACATGCCCTGCTTGAACTAAATGCTGTGTTACCGTGGCAATGTAGGTTCCCTACTGCTATAACTGACAAGCTGCGATACTAGTGAAATAGTTTGTAAGCGGGTCTAAACCACAACTTAAAAAAATAAATAAATAGAATAAAAATAATAATTCTAAAAATACAACAGTTTTGTGATAAACAGTCTCACAAACAGCGAAAATCAACATAATTTCCCGACAAATTGGTGGGAATTTGTTGTTATATGGAGATAATTATCCTCCTAAGTCCCTGAGTTCCGTGTAGTGAATGTGAAAACAGTTTGTATTCCATAGGATAGCAAAGCCGAAAAATATACCACAAGTCCTAGTCAGTACCGAGTCCGTAATACAACCTGCAGATAACGGCAAGAAAAGCTATCCGATTATAATTCACAAACTGGCCAAGGCATCTTGACATTGTGCCAAAAGCTCCAGCCTTTTTTCAAACATTCCTTGCGAGTTACGTCCAGCATGGCCCAACAGTTTTCTGGTGGTAGCCATATTTGATTTAGATTGAATTCCTAGAGGGGTCTTCACAATCAGAGCGATGCTTTCCAGTCCTGCAAGATCTGTGCCGCCTTCTTCAGTGTGCTGTCCTCCTGCAACAGATGGTACACAGATCAACAGATGTACACAGATCAACAGATGTACACAGATCAACAGATGTACACAGATCAACAGATGGTACTTGGATCAACAGATGTACACAGATCAACAGATGGTACATGGATCAACAGATGTACACAGATCAACAGATAGTACACAGATCAACAGCAACAGATAATACACAGATCAACATATAGTACACAGATCAACATATAGTACACAGATCAGCAGATATACACAGATCAACAGATGTACACAGATCAAGACGTACACAGATCAGCAGATATACACAGATCAACAGATGTACACAGATCAAGACGTACACAGATCAGCAGATGGTACTTGGATGAACAGATGTCACAAAGCTCAACAGATGGTACACATAATAACAAATAATCGTAATGTGTACTCTAATACTGTGCCCATTCTCAAAAGTGTGCTAATAGCACTACATTATTAACCTGGGTATCCTTTCATGAAACTCTTATCATGGATTGGTGTTCAAGCCAAGCTGCTGTTTCAAGTGCTAGAAGGTCAGTATTCACATATACATCTCATCCCATCAGGTACCCATTCCTTAGACACTCCCAGGTTCTCAGTCAACCATCCACAAACCAGCCAAACTCGATCATGACTTAGTATGAAGTTGAGCGGTCTCCATGCAGTACACAAGATCATGGGCTACATGGTACACACATCGACATGGAGACTCACCTTGATGAAGCAGAATCGGATATAGTTCTCGCCCATGGACTTGTGCTCCTTGTTGTAGAACGCCGATGGAGGGATGGCGGCCAGTTTCTGTGACGGACACAAGGCGAGGGCAGAAAGTAAGTACTGGATTCAAACATGTCACTCGCATGCACCCCCATAATCAACTTAGCAGTGATATCAACTGTAACACGCCTTCTAGCCCAACTTAAAGTTTCCAATTCATAATGCAAGGACTAGAGAAATGTGGGAGTAAGAATGGAGGTGAAAATGGAGATGAAGATGGATGTAAAGGTGGAGATATCAAAATTTCATATTCACCTTTTCTCTCGTCATCCATCGAACAAATTGGAAATCTTTCGGGTCACCACTACCATCATCCGGAGTTTCTGGGGAAAGGAAAAGTTCAACAGTAAGTTCTGGTTAGTTAGAATCTTCAGAGAAGCAACTGTCAAAGAAGAATATGTCATAATGATAGGACTTGTGTATTTGCAGAGTAACAGGCATGGCAACAGACAATATTGTGATTTCAGCGGAAAACAAGCCTGGGGTCTGGGGTATGTAGGCACCCCTTGATAAATAAGTCGGTGGATTTCTAGATCCACAGAAAATTGCCTTGCCTCGAGTCGCCATGTGCCGAGGTTACAAACGTATCTCGAGTATGATTCTATTCTCAACTTACATTTTGCATTGAGATTTGGTTGCAAAATTTAGGAATGAAATCACACTCAAAAATGTTTCGTCACCTCTAAGCCTGGTGATAAAATCTTTTTGAGTAACATCAGTCTTCATCTGACTTCATAAAACTGTTGACTTCATAGCTGTTACTAACTTTCATTGATGTATTTTATTTTATTTTTTATCCATTATTTATTACAGTGTATTATTATTTTTAATTCTCAATTATTTAAATTGTGGCTAAAATCCCAGTAATTTTTTATCACAAATGTCGTACTCACTGCCAACAAAGTCTGAAATGTTGGCCAACATGAAGTATCCCCCCTGGGGAATGATTGGACTCATCCCAAGGTCAGACAGCACCTTGGCCAGGGCGTCTCTCTTGGGCAGTAGCTCAGCGGACAGGGAGTGGAAGTAGCAGTCCGGAGAGGTCAGCCGGGTCAACTCTGTCTCGATCCCCATGGCAACAGCTTCCTGTGTGCACGTGGTGAGATCATAAGTACGATTTCACCCTCAAGCTCAAATTGTATATGTGGATTTGTGAGCAAAACCTTGAGTTGAGCTTGAGTTTGTACTCAAAAAGCTTTCGTAATTTCAGGGACAGATGTCAGATTCAGAATTTCAGTATTGTTTTACAGCTGTTCTCTAAATGATAGTAGATTACAAATCATCCATGGATTGCTTCTCTTTAAATTCGTGCTTTACATCGCAGCAGGAAAATATTGCCCGCAAAGACGATGTCATTCGCCCCATCTCACTTGTAGAATGGTAGAACACCCTCCACTCACCTGTAGGACACAGCCCACTCACCTGTAGGACACAGCCCACTCACCTGTAGGACACAGCCCACTCACCTGTAGGACGCCCTCCACTCACCTATAGGACCCCCACCCCCACTCACCTGTAGAATGGTAGGACACGTGTAGTTGCAGTTCTGGTGCATGGTCTGAAGGCCCAGCATCAGATGTTCGGGGCCCACGGTCCACCCGAGCTTCCAGCCTGTAGCGCTGAATGTTTTACCCGCGCTGCCCACAGTCAGCGTCCGCTCCCACATGTCGGGTAACGTGGCTAGAAACAGGGTGAGACATATCACACTCAAATATTCAGGGAGACAACTCAGTTATTCTTAAATCTTTTGGGAGGCAGCTCATTGACATTAAATATATGGGGAGACAACTCAATAGACCAAAGAGGCAAAGTTACAGAGTGTTAAACCGTTGAGGATGTGATAAAGTCCATCAGCACGTGCAAAGTGTACCTCAAATGTTTTAGAAAAGTTTGCTTAGGTGAATATAATACAAAATAACAAAATAACAAAGATCTGTTGCTTTTTAATTCCATAAAGTATTTACCAAGACAGTCTACCAATTAGGGGTAATTCATGTTGGACTATGACAGAAATAACATACCAATTTTAATGTGTTCCTCTTTGGGATACGTCATCCACTCGTAGACTTCGTCGGCTATCACTGCAACGTTGTACTTCTTACACAGGCCAGCAATCAGCTCCAGCTCTGCTCGTGTGAACACCTGCAACATGTGAACACCTACAACATGTAAACACCTCCAATGTGAGTGAACACCTGCAACATGTGCACACTGAAAATGTGAACACCAAAAATATGTGAACACTTGCAACGAAAATATGCAAACACCTGCAACATGTGAACACTGAAAACATGAACACCTGCAACACGTGACAGAAACTCCTCATAATTGGTATGACATTTGAACCATCCAGTTGTATATTATTAACAATTTTCTAACATAACCTCCAGACATTGGAGTTTAACACACATTCTAAACAGAGAACAGAGGGTAAAGAATTGCAGCAGTTCCTTTCATATAAGTGTAATACCAATCAATATAATTAATATTTAAACTATTCACTTTCACACTCTGAAAGTTAGAAACCATGGATAGTCTATCTGGGCAATATCCAACCCAAGCTGCCATTCAAGGCACTATAAGGTTATGGTTCCCATGCCCATGTCATCCTACCAGGTACCCAATATCTGCTGGTACCCACCATGTGATGAACTAAGGATGATAACTGCACTGTGACAGCATAGATTAGGATGGAAAGTTAACTACTGTGAATACTGATGCCAGGGTGCGTTTTAGCGGATTTTCAGCTCTGAAATCTGACTATTGTGCCACTAAGCTACAGCCACTGACCTTTCCCAGGGGATTGTTTGGCGTATTTAGGAGAAACAGCTTCGTCTTGTCGTTGAACGCCCGCTCCAGCTCCTCGGGGTCCAATGTCCAGTCTGCGCTAGACATCTTTACACCAGACTTACTCTGTAATAACAATAACAATAATAATAATAATAATAGCAATAACAACAACAATAATATCAACAGCAATAACAACAATAACAATACTAACAATATTTATTATAACTAAAATAATATCAATAACATCAATAACAACAATAGCAATAGTAATAATAACAACAATAATAACAATAACAGTAGTAATAATAGCAACAATAATAATAACATTAATAATAAAACCAGTAGTACTCAATTCATTACCAGCATGATTTCTGGGGCATATAGGGCACAAGCTGAAATTTCTCGCACACCCAAAGCACAACATTAATGCTCTAGTCAATGAATAGTATTCATTCCTGCCTTATCCACCAGTACTATTCCCTGTTTTAGTTAAATCAGTACTATATCACTTTGAGATGCAGTTATGTGTTTACACCAACTAATTGATCTTTGGCATGAAGCGTGAGAGTATCACTCACCGGTCTGAGGGGGACAAATCTGGGTGTGCCCCCAGCCACCCGCACCATAGGCTCGTAACAGTCGAAGTACGGCTCGATGACCACAACCTTTGAAAATACAAATATATCAAGAATAATTAAATGGATTTGATTTAGCTGAGGAAATTTACAGCTCATCTCATTAAAAAAATCACTAGATTTCAAGTTCATGGAACATTTATTTCAACTCATGACTTAAATTGAACACATGCTCATGAGACAATTTTATTCAAGCTGACCCACCGAGATTAGAATAATTGATTGAATTATTGCTTTCTGTCCCATTGGGAATATTGCACCCATAGGCGACAAACCAAGAATTATATAAAATGCTCAGTTAACTTCCTATTGTGAAACCTCCACTTTCTAAATAAAAACATTTTATGAGTCAATCGTATAGCTCCATTACAAAAAAACCCACAATATTATGTGAATATCTAGCTAACTGTACGTACCTTGGAGAGAATGGTGTAACAGACTGATATACTGTACAGTAACTGTACGTACCTTGGAGAGAACGGTGTAACAGACTGATATACTGTACAGTAACTGTACGTACCTCGTCTCCTGGATTCAAGAGTCCCTGTATCGCACAGAACGGTGTAAGAGACTGATATACTGTACAGTAACTGTACGTACCTCGTCTCCTGGATTCAAGAGTCCCTGTATCGCACAGAACGGTGT
>JAULBP010109565.1:0-10139 GCA_032355345.1 Lepetodrilus pustulosus | reverse complement strand
CCCCTGCCTATCCTCCCTCTCCCTCGCCTCCCTTCTCCTCCTACTCTACCTCTTCTTACCCTCCCACACTACACTAACAACTACACGAACTCGTGTAATATCCTGTACATACTCTGGTCATCAATGTATCTCGCGGATATGCAACAGGCTCTCGACTTGTTGCACAGTGAGGCACGGGCACCACGGGCTGTATGTTCAGCGATTCTCCGTGCGCAGTGAATGGAGCTGGTGACGGAATGTGTGGGCCTCCCGATAAGTCTGGCCACGGGTCCCAGGTTTGATATCGACATACTTATCAACAGACTGGGTGCCCAGGCGGCACGACCCAGGTCTTCGGTCCCGCAGGGGCGGAGTTTTCCCACAGGATCGGAGACTGGTTCCGGCTGCCTGGCACGCGTTTGTGTTTACTCGCGGCCGTGATTGACAGGCGAGTCGCTTGCGGTCAGATTACAGTTACACTGTCACAACACGCCCGGCCAATCGGATCGCGACGTTTCCCTCGGCGGAGAAATACCGGGTTTTCATTGGCGGAGTGCGGCGGCATGCGAGCGTGGGAACGTGTTGAGGTCTAACTTCACACCGACGTCGTCGGAATGGCGGCGCTTGTATATAGCAATGTCACCAGGAACATACGTCATTCTCACGATCTGAACGAAGCAAAAGCAAGAGCGAGCGACCACCTGTAAAACAGGAGACAACCACTTGTTGATTATGACGGAAAGCGATTCTACAGGGCCATCGTCGCCCGGAAAAGGAGATGTCGAGTGTAAATCGTCGTATAGAAAGGTAGTGTAATTAAATAAATGTATGATCTAACAAAATATATTAATATTATTTATTAAATCAGATGATAATTTAATACAAATTATGTTATAAATACCACCCAGATAAAGATGTAGGCTTAATCGGTCAACGTTTGCGAATGCTGATGGATCTACTACAGTGACCGTACTGCTTATCTAGTAAGCAAGATTAAACTTTTAACAAAAGTACAATTTTTGTATAAAATACCGTCAAGACCTCAGGTAAACATTTACTATATATCATGATGACATTGAGTATATTGCATATTTATATTGCTTACTTCTCTAGATAATGCATTGCACTTATTGTATGTTCTTAGGTACAAGTCGTAATATGTTTTCGTATTCATGTACTTAATTAGTATTAATTATTGCGTTCGTTTCCAGAGCAACAAGCCGTTGATGGAGAAACGCCGCAGAGCAAGAATAAATACATGTCTGGGACAGCTGAAGACGTTGGTGCTGCAAGCAATGAAAAAAGATGTAAGTGAACCACGATCGAAAAGTCTTAACTACACATAATAATTACTAGTAATGTTTTATTAAACTTGGTAGATTTATTAAAAACAAAGTTCTATTCGTACCATCTCTTCGAAACTTCTTTCTTACGCGTCAGCAAAAAAAACATTTTTTTCGATAAAAAATCCCGGGACCTCCTAGTCGTTGCACACCTGTTTGTAGTTAGTCGTTGAGGCTCGTTAAACGGCAAATTTGCCTTGATTAATCTCGTGATTAGTCGCGGCACCTCGCGAGAGATCACGTGATGGGATTACGCGCGCTGCAGTCAAAGGGCGGTAACCTATACGTTTCCTGAGCTGTTGGAGTCATGCTGATTTAGAGAGTAGGATTATGCGGGTATTTTTTTTGTCGGCACGCTTAGTGTAAACACCCATGTACATGAACATCAGCGCAATGATTAAATACATACCGTATAAGCTAGCTACCGTAAATACCTTCGTATACAGTATTTAGATGTCAACGTAATGATTGAAACTATGATACCGCATTATAACTTGAAAAAAAGCTTTTTTCAAGATAATGCGGTATCATAGTTTCAATCATTACGTTGACATCTAAATAAGCCCACCCAACAAAACAACTCACAAATGCATCTTTAGAATTAAACTATTAAATCAATATATTATAAACTACTAGTATCTAAGGTTATAAGGTATGAATAACTACACGTTTTACACTACAACACATGCAGATATAGCGCTGAGGTGGTCTTGCACAGTAATTGAAATGTGTACAACACGGGGTAACCACTCACAGATGGTAACCACCACAGAGTATAACCACACAATACATCATAATTCTACATATAGGCCCACTTAAATTAATTATGTTCCAATACCCAATCACACTGTGCGAACATGCGATCAATAGTACGGTGCCGTCAAAATTAAACTGAAGAAAGAATAAGGAAAGTAGATCTAATGATAACATGTTCCTGTTTGTAAGTTCACAACTGTTTTAACACCATATCTTAAAATGTATTTTTTTATTCCAGAACGCACAGTACTCCAAACTCGAGAAGGCGGACATTCTGGAATTGACAGTGAAGCACTTGAGAACGGTGCAGCGACATCAGATGGCCGGTAGGTACAGAACACAGTCCCCTTTCTATTTAAACACTTAGTAGGGTAATGTCTAAAGCCTTTAACCCTCTCCATGCTGCAGGCAACCGGAGATGCCATAAAGAGAGCAGGGAGAGGGTTAAGGTGTACTGTAAAAGTCAGTTAAAGACAAATCTTACAGTTTCTCTGAATGATAATGACATACTAGTACTAGTAATGGGTTAGATATGCCAGTATTAGTAATGGGTTAGACATACTAGTATTAGTAATGGGTTAGACATACTAGTACTAGTAATGGGTTAGACATGCTAGTACTAGTAATGGGTTATCGACTAACGATTAACCCTGGCCCTGCTAGATTAGACCACAGGACTTCGAATAATTATAATAAAATACCATCTATTACTATATAGATAGATGGTATTTTATTATAATTATTCAAAGTCCTGTGATTAGACACAGACACTGCTGTTTAGGGCATCTTGGGTTGCCTCCAGCATGGAGAGAGTGAACTATGATACATGCATAATTGGTTATCATATCTATGGGTGAACGATTCCTGCTGTGATAACACATCGAACACACGTGGCCCTGAGATTGCAAACAATCTTTGAACACATGAAATCCTACTAGAAAAGTTCAGTAATCTCAATACCAGAACGGTAAAAACGGTAAAACTACTCATATAGACCTACTCTTGTGGTTGACGCATTTGTATTATTTCAATGCAGTAGTTTTATTGGTATAATGATCTAACAAACAATAATTTCATTTGCAGCTGCCATGGCGACCAGTCCTGACGTCATCAACAAATACCGAGCAGGTTTCAACGAATGCGCCGGAGAGGTCATGCGATACCTGTCGGGAATTCCCGGCATCAATGACGACATGCGCACTCGTGTCATCAGTCACCTCGGCAACTGCATCCAGACACTCCACTCCCAACCAATCGCAGACGTCGCCATGCAGCAGTCCGGACATCGCGGAATACCCGCTCAACATCCTGCCTACGCCGGAAGTTCTTGCGTCGGAAATCAGTCCGCCTTCCAGGCCATGATCAAACAGCCGCCGTCTCCTAAGCCCGGTGTTGTCCAGATGAATACGCAATGTTTCACCACGCCAGTCCAGTTTATTCCAGGGACGTTACCTTCCGGTCAGGTCGCTCTCGTTCTGACGTCGCCGTCTCCAGTTCAAGCGGTGCCCCTGTATGCCGCGCCAGCTGAAAGAAGACCGGAAACTAGGGTGAAACACGAAGCTATTTCCCCAGTGCCTTACGAGAGGACGGTAAACCCGTCCCCCTACCTTCACCCACACCCCCAGCCAGTCTCGCCCGGTAGCGCCCCATCCCAGTCGCCGGTCTGTCCACAGGAGTTTGGCGCGATGGGCGTTCGACCACCCACTGACGAATCTCTATGGCGCCCGTGGTGACTACGAGGTCCTTCTAGCTCTGAAAACAATATACCAATCGGTGAAGGAACTGCTTCCATGACGCGCATATTGGTTCATACTCGTATCATTGAATTGCGCCGAAGAAGTCGAACAATATTGACTATAAATATTGCTGTATCCATGACGATGACGACTATGTTCTCTGTTTCCGGTCATATTGGAATATTGTGAACTCGAAACACGACGCTGGACAACTACATTATTTATTCCATAGTAAAAACACTATTTGTGCCATATACCAATTCTGATACGATATATTTATTACTAGTCAATATGAATATATCGTACTAAGACGTTCAGCTAAATAAGTCTTACCACTCAGTCTTGGTACCATTCGGTGACGTTTCTCTGTGATATTAAATAAACGTCGATATTTGTCTACACCATACCTGTGCCTAAAGTAACGTCAAGTGCCTACTTCAATACCATGTGCCTACACTGTTACGAGCATAGACGCATAGATCCATATTTGGGACAATATAGGACACTGCTTACTAAACTGATGATGTGAATTTATCTGTGCAGTCAAGATTGTTGTCATCGTCGCACCCCAGAAGTAGCCTACTTATTACTTTCTCAATTCATGGTACTCCTAGCACACGTACACATCTATGGGAAAACCTTCGCAAAAAGCCAAGGAGCTAAGACAGAAACATTTTCAGTGACCAATCAAAAACATTCCATAAGCAAAGGGACGTAATTCCAATGTAGACTAGATGCACGTGACCAGGAATGTCCTAGAAGGAATGATACACGGTATTTCATTGGATAGAATTTTGCATCAAAATCGTCGGTTAAAATGATTTCATTTGTTGGCTGTTTGCGCAAGTTTTCCCCTAGATGTGTGCCAGGGGAACATAATATAAGTACCTCTTGGGTGCGAAGATGGATATTTGTAAACGAATCGTACAGAAGGATAATGCTATCGGTGTTGAATATTGATCTTCCATTGCGTGCATTGACCATGGGCACACTTGCCTACTTATATACTTGCTATGTGAAACATTCGATACGGGAATTGTATTAAATACATCAATCATGTGATAAGTTAGTTTCAAACAGCATTGAAAATATATATGGACGTCAAATGTATGTACAACAAAACTACCTGTGTATTTGACCATGTTATTGTTAATATGTATGTTGATGCTGAAATACAATGTTGGCATGATATTCTAAATCGGGCACAATGTTTGTTATTTTATTTGAAGGTTTACGTTGCTGTCGAGTATAACATTTTAGACTCCCGACAAATACGGTGTATCGGTGATAGATTCAGATATATGGACATTATATTTAGAACATTGAATAACGTGAGTGTAAATACTTTGAAAAGTTATGTGTAACCAATTCATCCCTCTACAACCAAGTCAAAATATTACGAAATTCAGTCTATGAGCAGCGTATAATATATTCAAATACTGACGATCAAAATTATTGATGTTTCATGCTTGGTTCCTTAGTGGTAACTCAGACACATTCTTTTTTAATTCTTTTAAAATAGTCTCATGTCTTTATAGAAAACCAGCTCCGCAAATCCCCCAGAGACCCGGTATCTTCAGTGCAAATGTAATTCAGACAATACAAAACATTTATATAGAAAGTAAGATGGTATCTATATATGGCATGAAGCTCTAGGTTTTATATCTATAGCAAACTACGGATGGCTATTATGATATTTGGTAAGAATATTTCGACTTTTAAACAAATGGATGAACCAAAGAAAACTGCCGTTTAATCAGTTCAGCATAAAATTGTGCGGCTGCCTGCTTTAAACATCTGACCCACGCTCCACAGAATGATCGTGGCGACGTGAGAGTCGTTACTCCTATATGTTACCATGAGTAATGACTGTCGTAGGGCTACAACCATTCTGCGAAACAGGCCTTTGTAACTTAAATATATGACGCCCCGGATATCGTTTCTCAAAGCTCTCATATCTACTACGAGACCATAATAAGCACTCTGGTAGCGATCTGTAATACATGGAACTCGCGTACTTAAGAGAGCGCTATGGTCTCATAGTGGATATGAGAGCTTCGAGAAACGATACCACGAACGTTATTATTATTAATTATTAAACATATTATTATTATGCTGGTAAATGGATCACTTTATTTCTCAACACTCAGGGGAGTATATATTTCATGGTGCCGTTTTACAAGCTAGAAGTGTAGCATTCAAATGACCATCTGATCCTATACCGGGTACTCATTCCCTGCTGGGTAAACAGGGGCGTTTCTATAACTCGGGTTTCAGTATGGCGCAGGTATACTCGGATTCTCGGTCACCCATCCACGGACTAGCCGAGACTGATCGTGCTTCTCCTACCATGAGCGGCCTACCATTACGTGGAACACAACCTTGAAGCGCATGATACTGCGCGCTATCATATAAATAGAGTAGACTGACCCCAGTCTATAAGCGTTGGCCTTCTTGCTATGAGTATATGGCAATTTCGTAAAGTGTGAAACTGCGCTCACTATCTATAGAAGAGACTGACCCCAGTCTGAGAAAAATGGCTTCCCTGCTATCTGCGTTTGCAGATTTGTGTTTTTTCAAACAGATTTCTTTGTTTCAAAAATAGACGTTGTAGCTAAGACGTGGGGCCGTTCGAGCAACACCTCCAATGTTTGTTTGACAAATAAATCAACATGTTGATGTAAGGAGAATAACCGCGACATGTTTCTATCTGGACAATGTCTGCTCGCAATTTGCAGTTTTTACGGACATCTTGTCAAACACACCAGAAATCAAGCATATCTGAATTAAAAATTGTTTTCTATGAGGATATCCGTTTGACTTAATTCATGGATTGGCGGCAACGGGTCCAATATCCTGTAAAAACCACTGACGTTTAAATTAAATGTATGCAAGCAAGATAGCACCTGTCCTTGAATTGATTACATAATTATATCACAAGTGGTAGAATATACTGACTTAGCCAGACAACAGGATATGCAGAGGCAATTAATTGTGCATACATATTATTTAACTATCGAGATATTAACCGAATGAATGGAAGTAAAAAATCATATTCATGTTCTTTTCCAACAAAACAAAACCCTAAATATATTATATTCAAACAATTCATCACATGTCATTAGCGGCCAGCGGCAGAAAGGTTTCTATTGTGCACTGTGGCATGAATTAATGCCAGGATAATGCACGTTTATATAAACGTTCCTTTGTTTCGTCGTATTACAATTCGATGGTCCAGACACACTAAAACGGACATGGCATTATACTGATCATTGATGTTAATACATTGCTCAGTCTTTTATGTCGGTTATATGCCAAACACACGCACTGTGGCCTGTGCACCTGGGCCACGTTGCTCGAAACAATTGTAACTACATTTGATTGTAAGTCAAATTCAAGGGACCCGCTAAAGTTTTAAGTCCATTGCATGAAACACTTTTATCGCTACAGTACTTAGTTAGCTAAAACTAGTGTAGCGATAAAACCAGGGTATCCTTTCACGAAGCTCTATTATCCAGAGACTGCAGATAGCGCCCTCTTTACCGATAGCTAATATATACACTGCTAAAAGAGCGCTACCCAGACTTACATTTGTAGCTGGTCCATATAATTTGACGTATAATCAACTGCAGCTACAACTGTTCTTCAAGGACCCCCGTTTCACAGATCAGTTGTAAATACAATTGATTGTAAGGTTAAATGTTGCAACCTGCTATAGGTGTAAATCTATAGCATGGCACATTTTAATCGCTACAATACTTGAGAATATAGTTAGATAACACTAACGTAGCTATAAAAGTGGTTCATTCAACCAGACTTACATTTGTAGCGGGTTCCGAAAATGTGTAGGCTACAACTGTTCTAAGCAACTGGCTCCGCTGATTAAAGGGGACCTGAGAACGTTACACGACTCTCTTGTCTAACTGTAGAGTCTTCTACAATTGGAATGGGGTTGTACGAAGCTCTTGTAGGCTATACGACTATTGTAACGGCTGTTGTAAGTAAATACAACCACGGTAGCCTACAGGAGCGTTGTGTAACTGGACCCTAGGTATTTCACCAAATCTGGGGCCCAATCTACAAAGCTATCTTCGAATACCCGAAATAACCATCGTTATTAATGAAAAATAGCACTAAACGTTCCCAGTGTCTTTTCATAGATACAGAAAGAGGACTCGGTGGCTGTTAGGGAGATTAGCATTGTAACATAACAAGTGACCACGAAATCGTTTCACGAACAAACGAATACCGAACCAAACACAATTACCGAAATCAAAAGACGTGTTTGTTATCACAGATTACTTGACCCTAGGGCAACAGTTACCCACAACAAGGCGCACGGCCGCCCCACTCGCATATCACGGCCTCACCCCTCGGGCAGGCATCACGTCCAACACCAACACCCCCGGGGTCATTTGTGTTTCATTTGGACATCTAAGGATTCGAGTACCCGTTGGAGACGGTGGGGAGCGGGGTCGTGCCGGGAAGATCACACGGGTCCGGCGGATCCGTAAACTGAAGATGAGCCGAAAAGAAAACATGGCTGCCCCCAGTCAGATGGAGGACAGGAGGCGCCATTTTGTGCTGTTGTCCTCACGACTGTTTATCTCTGTCGGGCGCCACCTGGGTAGGTGTTTAATTCCTAGTTTATTGTTTTCAGGATATTTGATCACAGGTGCATTCAGCATGTGTGCATACGTACAAAGATCAGACGCGCCGCGTCTCCGTGAATGTAAGTTTAACATCACGATTAGTCACAAATTTAAGTAGTGTAAAAGTCAAATAAGCTGTTCGAAATACGAATCTGCAAGAACTATAAAAATTTAATGGGCATATCGCGTAGGTGTAATCAGATAGTGTGCAATAATTTTCTTGAAATCGTTATTTCTACGGACTTTCAATACTTAAAGACATACTATCACAGATATTTATGGCCGTTTTTTAAAACTAATTCTTAGCTACAAACTACATTCACTTGCCATACATATAATCATGTTTGTACTTCCAAAAACCTTTCTACCGCTGTACAGTATAATGGGGCAAAATTCAATTTCAACAAACAACCTGAACAATCTTAGTTCTTTGTCCTTCTTTATATCAACGCAAGTGGGCACAACTGTCATATGGGTCCGACGAAAGAACTACGATTGCTTCATATATCATGAATACATCAAAGATAAAATAATTATCAGTCAGGAATAATACCTATTATAAAATATGAAACTTATTATAAATATCAAGTGTTGGGGACTAATACCAGAAAATAACAACTTTGGGGTGTACAAATCAAATGTAAATAGTCTCAGACAAACATTCGTTTGGCCATTATCTAGGCCAATAAACCGTGACAGTATGCCTTTAAATGCGGGAAATGGTTGAAAATACACAAACATTTACCAGAATACAACACTATGATTTGCTTAATTATGTCTTATATACTGTATGATCGTAGCAAAAAAAGTAGAAACACGAGTGCATTAAAGGACCATACCTATATTGGTTGTCGATGGTATCTTTAACAAATTTAGTCTTAACACCATGACCTTGCAGTGTTGCCATGAATCGATTGGGTTTGTCATAATCAAATGATTGTACAAATTAAATACAAACACAAATGTCGCTTTTAAGTAATTCACTTATATAATGTTTATTAAAAGCTGAAATGCATAATATCACAGATATTTATGGTTGTTTTGAACTAGTCCTTAGCTACAACTGAAAAGTACATTCACTCGACATACATGTAATCATGTTTGTACTTCCAAAAACATTTCCTCCGCTGCATGGTAGCCAGGCACAATTCAATTTCAACAAAACGTTTTGGACTTTACCAATTATAACAACCTGCATATGGTCGTAGTTCTGTTTGCTTCATTTATATTAATCAACGGGACATAACTCTAAAGCGATGTATCAAAGACAAGATAAGTAATGCTTTCGTAACCTAAATTAATATAAAATATGAACTTCGTAATGACTATCGAGTGTTGGGGAATAAGTCCATCAGCAAATAACAACTTTTGGGTGGACAAATCAAACGTAAGTAGTTTCAGATAGAAGATCGTTTGACCTTTATCTAGGTCAACCATCTGTAATAGTATGCCTTTAAGGGTGTGAATGGTAAAAATACCAGAGTTTCCATTACTGATAATTATCATAGGGCATAATCATATTTTTTATTTTTTTTAGTATACGTTGTAGTATACGTTTGAGTCGAGCATTAAATCGTACTATAAAAAAAAGTTTCGTAATCTCGGGGCCTGGGTATCGTTTTACGAAGCTCTCTTATCTACTAAGAGACTGGTAGCGCTCTCTTAGCAGTGTA
>JAULBP010109554.1:0-10139 GCA_032355345.1 Lepetodrilus pustulosus | reverse complement strand
GGGATCCACATCTGACCCAGCCTTATATCCGAATCCGCTCTGTATCGAACAGCCTTATATTGAGGGGACACTGTATTTTATCAATCAAGTTGTATTATTATCCAAATCTATTTACCATACCAGTAATATGTTCCTATTTTTATGGGATTTAATTTGGTTTGCTTTTCAGTTGTGGACACGCCTCTCCCTTCGGAGTCCAGTAGCACCAGCTTGTGCGAGTTGCCGAGCCCCAACGGCTCACTGCAGCTAGGCCAAGTGTCCCCCACAGGGATGAAGCACGCCCGAGGTAGGAAGGCCCAATCTGCCCTCTGGCAGAAAGGCGTTGATAGCCTGATATTCCTATAACACTTACCGATATATCTGTCTCTAGTGTAATCTCGTGTTAGTTCATTAACCATTCAGACCACAGACCAACAGACCGTCCACAGGATCCGGTCTCGCAGCTCCGTGTGGGATCTACACGGACAATTTACAACATCGTCTTGCTGATGGTCATCGCCAACCAACCAACCAAGAAGACTGCAAGTAGTGACAAGCTAGTGACAGTTTGTAAGTTGTGTTGGTTCCTGTCGTGTGGATATTGGAAGTGGGGCCGTGACCCAGATATGGACGTTGGAGTTGATAAAGAGAGGAATGGAATTGACATTGACCAACAAGCCTTTTCTATCAGCCAAAAGAATTTTTCAATGTATCGATGTCGAGAAATTAACCAGAAATATACTAACCCATAATTTTGTTCAACCTGTGCTTTGCTTTATTGACCTAGGTTTGATGCCTGGACATGGCTTCTCTCAAATATTACCATCATCATGTTAACCATTGTTTACCTATTGAACAGTCATGAAAATTTAACATGCAATATTTCCATGCAAAACCAATACGTTGTATCTCAGGGTAGCTAATTACTGTGGATGCTCATTACTTAATATTCCACATGGGCTGCTGTGTACTGTTGTCCTTCCCGTCACCTTGCATACGTCGTCTCGATCACAGCGGCTAGGCTGGTCATAAGTACCGACCCCTGTCCCACAGAGTGGTCGTAGCACTACCAGAGTCGTAACTTTTCTACGTTTACACGACATTCAGTGTTAGAAACTTTAGTGTTATGGCCACTGGCCAACCGGGCCAGTAACTTTTAATTTCTACCTGTTCAAAATCAGCTGGCCCAGAATCCAACCGAATGTCGTTATCACTTAAAATTTTCCTGGCCCGATGGACCCTCAAGTTTACAAAACTGCTGGCCCGAAGTGAAACTCACTGGCCTGTGGCCTCCGGACCAGCGGTATTTTTGAACACTGATGACATTGCGTAGCGCTTTGATCATTCTGTGGAGAAGGGCCCTAGTACTGTAGATTGTCCCAATATGTTTGACGTCAATAGAAAGGGGGGTGTTATCCAGCTTGAATTGTCCTCATTAAACATCAATTTAACTTGTTTCGGGTTAGATGTTCTGACGTGTTCTCGGTAGATGTTCTGACATTCAATTTAACACCAGATTATGGTTGCCAATTTCAAATTCTAAAACCATTGTAACAAACATTTCATTGAAACTGTTCAATCAGTGTTGTCAAAGGTCAAGGTCAAAGACTTTTGTTGTTGTAATGATTGATGTCAGTACAAATTAGATCAACAAAGAAAAACTAATATGTTTAAATATACATGTATAGCTTATTGAGGTCATGGCAGCGATAAGTGGTTCATAATTCAGACATCGCCCAATTTAATACATGGGAGTGTAGATCCTTTAACCCTGTCTCTAGTGTGTCAATCAGAACTACTCTGTATGATGTCTCTGCCCTCAAACATGTAGAGGGTTAAAGGCATACAATCACAGATTAAATTGTTGTTTTTTAACCGAATGGGAGTTACAAATGCAAAGTACATGCACCTAGCATACATATCATCAATTGATTTTACCTCCAAATTTCATTTCACCGCTACAAGATAGGTAAAATTCCAATGGCATTTACATTCAGTTGATAATGTATCAATTTTCTATAATCAAATAGACTAAGGGGGGATAACTCTTGTCATTGAACTCGGAATCAAATCACCTTTGACGAACTACCTGTACCAATAAAGCTATGCCGTGTCCATTTAGTAATTATTAATAAATATTAATATACTGCTAACTAGTGAGGCATGTGGAATAAGTAACTGGTTGTATAAAGTAGACAAAACAAAATGTATATATTATCAGATATATATAGGTCAATGATCTGTGATTGTATGTGTTTACTGTATATGTAAATGATGAAGATGGTATAACATGGTGTATGTTGGAACCCTCACTATTACCCTATTTATCTATGCACTGTTTTCCTGATATACCTTTTTCAAAATAGTGTGTATGTATATATTTATATATCGTGTATATAAAGATACAAGCACTTCAGCCAAAGATGTGTTCTTCATTTGAGCGATCTAATGATTATATCATGTATAAAAAATGATCAACCTGTCCAGTTTCCAATCAATCCAATGTGTCTCATTGAACATGTTGAATATTATTGAAAGATGTTTGAGATTATCTAATAATGATAAATATTTGGTCAAAGTGACTTTGTATTTGGGGACATTATAATCCTATGGTGCATATTTAAGATTAAAGGGGTCATGTGATGTAGTTGTTCAGAATCGTTAGAGGTGTATAATCAGAGATATCCATGTTCGTTTGGGACAAAATAAACATTTGAGACGAAATTTCAAATAGATGTGGTACCAGTACATATAGCTTTCTCACCTGTTCTGTTCTTTCGCAGGGGGAATTCAGGGAGTTTGATACTTTGAGTTGCCTTTTGAATTTGTTTTGGGTAACCTGTGGTTCTACATTCCATGAATTACACTATTGGTGTTAGATTTTTTTAAATTATTTTTATTTGGGGTTTAGAGCATCTTTCAAGATTATTTTACTTACATTACGGCAAGATGAAACCTGCGGCATTCATGGTTGAATGTTGCAGTAAACGTGCGAGCATTGGCTGGTACTGACAGACCAAGGATGGTAGCTGTTGCCGTGGTACAGATAGCACATCCTGTCACGGGCATGTCAGACAGTCATACAAGGTTCAGTGGAGTTGGCAAAGTATTCGAAAGATAATGGATTCACCTGGGCTATGGAATAATTGATGGCACAGCGTTAATTCACGATGTTTGTGCCACCGACAAATTCCTCATCTCTTGTGACATTTACTGAATCAAAAGCTGGAAAATTGCCACCCACCAAATTTTGTGTGATCTACCAACAGTAACACCATTAATAATTCAATAGCTCAGTAATGAGTCAGTAGCACATCCAATGACGCCACATGACATAATCATGCCCTCATGCTTCATACTTAATTATATTTAATAACATCAATATAACATTGTATGTGTCACATTTTAGTGAAATATTCCTTCAGTGACATAAATAAAGCATTCGATCCAAAAACAAATTGTTTATATGTGTCAAGGTCTGACAGTATATCATAGTTCACAAACTGTGGTAAGTGGGTCAAAGGTCAAGGTCAACCATGGTATCTAAAAGATTCTTATCCAAGTTAAACGGATTTCTTTTCGAAACAAATGTGGACAATTGTTTTGTACCAACTTGGTAAATCATTCATCCTCATATTTTCAAATATGAAAAGACATATTTTTTTTCAAGTATATAAATATAGATATTACGAAAAGGGTATGTCTGTCTTGTAACATTTTTGTTATATTTTAGACGTGTTAAATGAATTGTATGATTAATGAATCCCAAATCTTATCTGTGATTATGAATATGAGTTTTATAAATGTATTTTATCATAGTGTTAACCTTCACACAATGTTAAACGAAATGACTTTGTAACTACAATTATTATTAGGAGAAATTTTATATGAAACTTAGTTATACAAAATAAATACAAATAATATTCAAATAGTGTGCTTTGTTGATCATTCTCACATTTCTAGAATATTGATTTTTCTTGTTCTCGACAATTATATATTTGTATATATATATATTTTTAGTCACTAAATTTCAATTAATTTTGTTACAACCATATGAACTTCACTCAATCTAGCTGATAAGTTTACTACTTTACTATTTGAAAATATTTATTTGTCGATTTTTTTTAATTGATTTTTTTTAGCGCATCATCACCACACTGCTCCAGGTGCAATATTTTGGCCAACTGGTTTCCGACGGCAACGGTCTAACAGCAGTGACTTTGATACATTGTAGTTAGAGAGGTAGTTGGTCTACTACATGTTAGGCATGGCAATGTTCCCCCGAAATCCTCAATTTTTTGTTTTTGTCATGGAGTTGAGGCCGGGGCGTGTTTGTCAGCTGAAATCACAACTGTCTTGCCATGCCTGACTTGTATATACATTATTGCTCAATGAATATCTGGGATGTTTATTTTTATTTTACTGGCCTGGTCTTGAAGCTAGCAAGCTTTTGGCTGCCACAGCTCATTTTCCTGGCTGTTAGATGTTGTGGGTGTCGATGTTAATTTTGTAAACTCCCATGTTTGAATCTGGACCCCCTTCTGTCACTTGCTGATTATTCCGATTCTTCATTTTTATAGTGGCTGCTGCACAGTGATGGTGATTTATATTTGAAATATTTGCCTTGTTCTCTCTACTCTAGATTACTTCTTAGTTAGCAATATGCTTGTCGCTTAACACCAGTAGACTACTAAAACAAATAGAAAAATATATTCATGATGTATATTCGTGAATAATTATCAATCGATAAAGGTCAGGACCTACCAGCGCTGTAAATAGATGGGACATATAATAGAATTTTGAAAGTATTTTTGGACATTTCCTCAAGTCTCCGTTATTATATTGAATTAGCTATGTTCTATAAGTTGTATTTCTACACTTTTGTTGTTTCTTAACACTCTGCCATATGGAGAATTATAAAACAAAAATTGTAGAAACATATTACACATGGAGCACAGACTAATGTAATTTAATGGAAAATGGAGAAATTTACATGCTATTTCTTTTCCTGCTCAAGAAGTCGCAACATTAAATATTTGCATCAAAGTTTCATCAAAGGAGTACTTTTAGATCATTCAGATTTACCTCATTTCTATTTTGATACTTACTGCAAAACATACTCAAATGTGTTTTGTCGTGTGAGTATCTTATTGAAATACAAAAAAACAAACAGGAGACCAATTTTCTAATTTTTATTCATCGACAATATCCATACATCTTCTATTTTGTTTCGTTTCTTTATGTCAGTCCTTTCAGTTTCATAAAGGTTCATGTTTAACAAAATATTGTTACCGTAAATTTGCTGTTCTGTGCCAATTGCCTGGGTATCGTTTCCCGTAGCTTTGATGTCTACTATGAGACAATAAGTACTCTTAGCAATCTCTTATGCATGGTGATCAGAGTATCCTTTCACAAAGCTCTCTTATCTACTAAGAGACCATAGCGCTTTCTTTGCCGATAGCTAATGCATTGCAAAGAATGCTATGGTCTCTTAGTGGATAAGAGAGCTTTGCAAAAGGATTTCCTGGCACTTTGGGGAGAGAAGCGATACCCTTGAACATGTAGCACTCCTTCCTCTTATATATATTCCCGACTACTTGATTCGTACAAACAACTCTGATCAGTGTAGTACAATAATGAGCGGCGTGTATGGACGAGTGTACAGTATTGTTACTGTACGATAACATGCTGCATGGTGTGCTTTACTACTTGCATAATCCATTTAGTGCCAAGTTCAAATCAAGATATAATTTCAGTTTTAATTAGGGTGTGAATGGCATGCGATTGTGAACATTACTGTTAATGAAGTATCTTGTCATAGAATTAATCATGTAATTACGAAGCAGAGTGCGCTCCTGTATGAAACAGCAAAACTCTAAGGTATCCGTGAATCCAAGCCAGTAGAATACTATGAATAAAACTCGGCGTGACAGCCCTGCGTGCCATCTCGGCTAGTGCTACAGCAGCTCTACGCGCTATATGTGATTGCGACATGGCTCGCCGAGACGGTTTTCAAAATCAAACATTGCACAGTTAATGGTGAGTAGTACACCATCGCTGCAGGCGTTTAGTAGCTCTTGAGATATAAAATATCTCGCAGTCGTGAAAGCTCACAGAGCTCATTTCATGGTCTACTACTGGCTTTAGCAATGATGTAATGAATGGCCAAGCCAAGGTTAGAGTTACCCATACCTTAGGTTTGCACAGTTTTGTACAGGGGTGCCCGGGTGAACAATGCAAGAAATAGAACACCTTACGGTGTAACAGGTTCTGAGGTTTAGAAACACTTTTGAGCACAATTTCACTCAGGGTTTTCAAACTCAAATCCCCCCCCTAAAAAAAATAAAATAAAATCATATGCTAACAAGGACCCAGTGCCCAATATCTCGAGAAAAAATGTCTTAATTTCTTGGAGAATAAAAACTTGCATCCAATTGTTAACTGACAACTGCATCTTAGGATAATAACTATGTTTTACACTGAACAGAGATCTGTTATTGATTTTTCAAGAAATCTGGGGGCAGATCTTGCAGTGAATTTGTTAGTTTAGTACTGGAGAAATCTTTTAAGACTTTCATCTACAAATCATGTCATTTTAATGCAGGATAAGGCTGGACATCTACAAAACGTTCACACATGGAATCAACTTCGTAGAGTTGGCGATTTGTTCGCATAATGAGTTGTATGCAGTGGGAATTAGTCCACTTCAGTAGTGTGAATGAGAGAGGCTGGAGTTGGCCTTGTTACGAAAACTGTCAGTACAGTTGCTGTATTTGGACTGAGGTATGTTCAGTGATGTTCATCTGTTGTCATGTAACATCAAACAATTCAACCGAATAAAGCCAACATTATTGTGTTTTTTTGTTCAAAAGCATTAATTCTGATATTTATTTAACAAATTCACTTTAAAAATATAATAAATTATTTCTAATATATACAAACAAAATTCATACGATCAATTATTTCAAAAATTTGTAAATAATGTTGGCTGTATAAGTAAAATTTTTCTTCAAATCCTGCTTCCATTCCGGGAAATTATTGGTGAGTTTTATATTGAGCATTGTCATGCACCCATTTCTGCTTCATTTTAAGTTTGTCTGCGTCATTTTTGTTTCTGTTTTGCTATGTTTCTTTTGAATGTGCACGTTTACTATTAGCACATGCATGTGAATATCTCTCTGTTTCAGCTCGTGTGTGTTTGAAAAAAAGTGATCATGATTTAATTTCTGACGATGTTGTGTTTTTGATATGTTATATCTGTTAGATTTATGAAGTGATGGGCACTGTGA
This sequence comes from Lepetodrilus pustulosus, assembly GCA_032355345.1. Classification (NCBI taxonomy): domain Eukaryota; kingdom Metazoa; phylum Mollusca; class Gastropoda; order Lepetellida; family Lepetodrilidae; genus Lepetodrilus; species Lepetodrilus pustulosus. The sequence goes on along the minus strand of JAULBP010109554.1, from coordinate 2,871 downwards.
TTGATATGATAAAATGACAATATTTACAATATTAGGAACAAATCTTGCGTAATATAGGAACAACTATAGAAGCAAATATTCATAGAAACATAAAGTGAATATTTATATTGCGCCACGTCCATGTTCGAAAGCTTGCTACATTATTCATAGAAACAGACATTTGTTACCGTAACTAAAAATAAGCACAGAAACAATCCCGACCTGTGCCTATAAATATTCAATATTTAAGAAAGTCTCCCAATTAATTACCACATGGGTTGATTAGGTGATTGATGATAGGCCAGGATATGGTTTGATGTGGATGCGAATTGATTCTCGAAACCAAATTCAAGTTCATGTATTTCCATATTACCACCCATGGTGGTACCGGAAAATACAATAATACAGATAGATACATACAATTAATATATGTGATCAATATAGAGTACCGTAGCTATCATATGAATTTCTACTGGCCCTTAGGATACCTTTAGCGTTGGGAGAAATGGCTGAGTCTTAAGGCCAGTGGTAATTTTCGAACACTGTGTTCAACACATCAGATTTGTTAAAATTGCACCTGAACTTCATAATAGATGGCATGTTTCAGTTCTGTTGTTTTGTTTATTCTTCAGTTTATGACTAATTTTGCATGTTTTTCATTTCAGTTTGTGATGCATGTGTAAATAAATTATGTGTAAATCTCGTTATTAATGTCTATCTTATGAGACTTATGTGAATACAATAAGAATTCTTATTAACTGGCACCAGAATGTCCTTGTTATGATGCTATATCATCGCAAATGGGTGAAAGATTCCCGCAGCGGCGTTAAACTCCATAATCACTCACACTCATGATGCTATATAATTTCTGACATTTGGTGGATTAATTTCTGATTTTAAATATTCTTCTAATATTTCTACAATATACCACATGTCAAATCTTTTAAAGATTTTTCTGTTTTTGCAGGAAGTGATTCTGGATTCTCGGAACACGATGAAACGGATGCTAAGATACAGCGATCTTCACGTCGATGGTCCGTGCGCACTCGCAAATCTTCCTCTTCCAAGGTTCCATCTTCCTCCAGTATTTTCACCCCTCCTGGAAGTCCAAAGGCAAAGAACAAAAAGTCATAGTACACTTTGTTTTTATCGTCGTAAGGATAGTTGTGAACGAATAAACATGATTAGAGAAATTGATGCAAAATATTGTAAACTACATATCACTATTAGGCATGGTAATTTTCCACGGATCTGTGGCAAGCCGTTGATTTATTTATCCAGGGGGCAATTATTTGCTGTAGGCATGGCTTGTTTTCTGATGAAATCACAATTGTCTGTTGTCATGATGAGAGAAACTGATGCAAAATTGTATATTACATATCGCTATTTATCAGACAGTAATACTCATGTTGTTAGACTTGTCTTGGTATTATTCATCGTCTGGACTGAACTTGTTTTTATTTCAAGCAAATTTCTAGTGCTTATCCACAGAGAAATAATGGACGTTTTCGACATTTTCATAAATGATGCATCTTTGTGGAAATCGCTATGATTCTTTTGTTTGAGCTAAGAATGCAATATACATATCCAATTTCTTTTTTATATTGTGACCTATTCATTTGCCCAAGTGTATATACCCATGTATCATCAACCATCTCAACTAGATCCATGAACTTAAAACAAGGAAAGATGATGTTCAAAATTCCAAAATTAGCAAACAGCAGATTATGGATTTATCAAAGAAGCAAGAGCATCTTTGCATGCAATATTTTACGTATTTTTTGTTCACACTTTCATTGCTGTCCATATTTACATATATTAGGATTGTGAATGAAATTGAAGACATAGATGTTAGCTCATATCTCTATTGGTGCAAAGTTCAGAAGTTAAAGAAATGTTGTAAAGGTGCCTTATTAAATATGACACAGAAACCAAACCTTGATCATATGTAGTTAGAGTACTAGAATTATGTCATCAATATAACCACATGTGCCAAAGTTGTGTAATGCTCTTATTTATGTTAGTGCATGTACATAAGTCACATGTAGAGTTTGATTTCACATTTAAGAAATGCATGTATATCTAGTACCAAATAAATGTCCTGTTCTTCAAATACAGTGTTATAAGTAATTTGGAGAATAGTGACTAGAATGTATAACTTTTTCTGCTATAGCCAATATCATGAATATATGAATTAACATGCAAATCAGGTCATAAAATACATCTCAACATATTGTAGGTATTAGAAATGTATTTTATTTATCAATGTCAAACTAGTCCATTTTGTATGCAAGGAAGTCATGACGTTATATTATACATTAGTCATGAATTGTTCATTATTCTTTGGTACTTGTATAAAGTAATACAGTATTCTTGTAACTTCCCCATTTATCCATCGGGGTATCCTTTCACGAATCTCTCTTAATCTTATCCACTAATTATTCAAACACATAAATTAATCGGCGAAAAAAAATACAAAAAAATACACCCCTAATTTTACGAAAATGACCCTTTTTGGAAATCCTAATTTTCTAATTAATCGAACAGTCATTTTTTTATTTTTTTATTATTCTTTTTATTTATGATTCTTTTTAAAAAAAATCAGCACAGCATTTGGGCATGTATCAATGGATGGATTAGAGCTTTACGTCACAGTGGGACTATATCCTTCAAAACAGTGCATACTAAAAACTACTTCAATCAGAATACTGTTAATCTCAACAGAAATAGCTATATTTGGTACTTTAATTTTGTGTCTCTAATTATTCGAACACAGACCATTTTCAATTTTCATATTTTTCTAATAATTCGAACATCTAAAGATTTAATTATTTTTATTTGTTTGAATTAATAGAGTAATTACGGTAGTCTTGTATCAATTTATGAGACATT
>JAULBP010109553.1:0-18351 GCA_032355345.1 Lepetodrilus pustulosus | reverse complement strand
CCTTGCCACAGAACTTGCCTCGTTCCTCATCCACGATGGAGTACACGAGATCTCGTGACATCACCCTCTGGTAGGCGACGCGTTTCTGTCCGGCCACCATCCACACCAAGACATCCGGAACTGCATGCTGTGGCTGTAGTAATACCAGGTTCCAAGATTATGAAACATCTTAGAGAACAATTTCATGCTAAAGCCCAAATTTAATATGGGGACATGTGAATAAAACTTTGAGTTTGAGTTCAGACTGAAATCGTGTCAAGAAAGTTTCATAATCTTGGTGTCAGAACCTCAATGGCTGACTTGATATTCTTTGGACAATCAAACATACAAACTTTTACTGCAAGCCAAGAATGATCAAGATACTTCCTCTTTTCTGTGGCATTGTTGTGGACAGCAAAAGAAACTTTTACGGAAGCAGTATTACAGAAGTTATGCAAGGCAAATCTGTATTGTTGTTCTACTGTTCTGTGTGTCATGTTGGGTGTTAGGAGCCCTCACACACTCTTCAACACTACCCAATGGCTGTTTCTGTACCAGTACAAACTGTCTCCTTGCCAGTGTACTGACAGATATTCCAGTAATCCAGAATCAATTGGAAAAAAAACCAAACATTTCCCCTGAAATTTTCCTTACCTCATTCATGAGATCTTTCAGCCGGATGAGATACTGGTTTCCACTACGGAGTTTCTCACGCATGTTGTTCTTGGTGACGGTCGCCTTCATTGTTCTGGCCAGAGTTGACAGTTGGTCCTGAAATACAAGACAGACAGTTCCAGAGCAGAATCACCCAAAGCCTTCAAAGTCCTCCTCGAAGATGGTGGTGGCAAGCAAGCAATTCATAATGTTACTTTTTTTTGTAAATTTCTGAAAAATTGCCTTTTATAAGTCATTGCCATTACTATTTGCTGGCCAAATGAAAATCTCAGATATCCTTGTAGTTCATCAAATATGACCTTCCTGCCTTTGAAACTTGACAAGGATTAGTATTCTACAGAATATTTGTTTGGTAAATCATTTCTTTTATTTAGATATAATTGTTTCCATAACGGTATCCATACATGTATCCTATATCCATAATCATAAGCATTGACATGAATAGACTCTATAATGTACTGTATACCAACCATTTCTCTGACCAGTAGCTTGTGTCTCTCCTTGTCCAGCTTGGTCTTGGCTGCTGACCCTCCAGCTGTTCCTTTGACCAGTGACACAAACTTGGAACAGCCTTGACCCAGCTCCTCAAACACTCCGCGGAGCCTCCTCTCCGGGAACGGAGTCTCCGACCGGATCATCTCCTGGACCTCCTGCAGCCCACATTCCTGGAGAAAAGTCGGAAATTTGAGGATTGGTCGAAACTGACAGATGCTAATAAAACTTTCGAAACATATCTATGCCATATTGGTAATCTAACTCATAATGTACTTATAATGTCATGACATATTTTTGGTTTGGTCGTAAGAGTTATTTTCTGGATTATTTCACATGGACCCCTGACCAAATAAAGCTGCTGATTTCTATGGATTCATGGAAAATTGCCATTCCATACAGGTGACCGGATTAGCTCAGAACTTGGGACCTTTGGTTCCAAAGCCTAGCATCCTACCACCTTTCCCTCATGTCATGATGTTGATGAGGATCAACAGGTTTACAGGATTAGCTCAGAAATTGGGACTTTTGGTTCCAAAGCCCGGCAACCTACCACCAGTATGTCAACAGATGATGCTATTAATGTACTTCTAACTCACCAGCTTCTCGACAACCTTCTCAATGATGTTCGAGTTGTACATCCTCCGTCTGTGGTCTTCAAACAGCTCCTTGATGTACACGCACGGCTTGTCTTCGTAGTAGGGCAGGTGGTAGTAGCACTTGTCACGTGTCACGGGCTTCGTCCCAGGGGTAATGCTCTGCCACTTTGGGATCTCCATGCGGGTCCTTTCATCCTCGGATTCCGAGTCTTGTTCCGGTTCGTCGCTGTCGCTGCTGCTCCGACTGTTCCGGCTGGGAGGGTTGTAGCCGTCCAGAACATTCCCTGCATTGCCTGTGAGTAGATAGAAGATTGAAGGTTGTGCTTCATTGATCTGCTGTCCTAAGGGAGTTGCATTTTATCATGTAACAGTAACAGAGGATCCTGAGATTCATACCAGAGTTGCTGGATTGTGAGGTCAATGCTCTACTGAATGAGCCAAAGGCATGACCCCACTGGCCAAGACCATTAGGAGCATCTTATATCACACCCGGCTACACAACGTACAACAAATATTCCAGATGTTCAATCATATTTGTTGCATATGGCTGAGAGATATCCATTGTGACATTAAACAATAACTCATTACATTTATGCAATTGTTTTTCTTTATCGGAAAATTGGTTTTGCCTCTCAAATCATTGAAATAACATGGATTAATAAACTAAGGCTTAATTCAGGACATACCAATGCTGACTTCAAAGTGTACAGGTTTATCGCCCGACTTCCTCTCGATCATCGACGCCTCAAGAAAGCATCCATACAGGAAGTACTCCTCAGGGCGGCCTGCTGCATTCTGGGAAATATAAGACATAGTATATTAGATAAGCATTATCATTTGTAGAACTAGTACTTTTGTTGAGACTAAATATGTAAAAATGCTGGAAAAAGAATACAGGTATGCATATTTAAAATTGTCTGCGTACAAAATTAAATGTTACCTCTGATATTGGCAGGGCATTTTCTACATCCACTGTGGCAGGCCCGCTCTCCATGCTCTCTAGAATCTCCATCTTTATTGCTATGAGTAGTCTCCCCCTGAATGACACACCCTCCCCTAGTCCGTCGTTGAGGTGTGCTTGCGACATCAGCAGCTGGTAGTATCGCATGGATCCGTAAAGGTTAATCCAGCAGGGCCCGAAAGTGGGCAGGAAACCTATTTTTGAGATATTTACAGTTGTTAATTTTAATCAGTTCAGTTTAGTTTGTATTAAAGTGTAAAATAAGTTTAGGTTGTAGATACATGTAATGTTAAAAAAAATTTACTTAGTAAATTGTTAGCCCATCATTTTTTAACATAATAATTATTGTCATAATCCTTATAATTTCAGTTCCATGTTTTCCAACCTACCTTTCTCGCCTTCATTGGATATATGGGAAAGGTCGATGAAATGTGTGCCAATGATGTCATCATTGACGCTGTCGCCATCGCGGAGTTGAATTCGGATGCGTCGACACAGCGGTGGAAACATCTCTGTGAAGACAACCTGCTCATTCCAAACTGGCTCATAGGACCCTTTCTTGACCGATGTCCGACCCTAAAATTGGAAATATTATGCTTCTTGTGACTATCTAGCTAGGATTCTTTAATGATCACTTTCGTCTCCTATGGGTGAGATATTCCCGCTGCGACATAAAGCACTGTTACATACATTCATTAATGATCAAACATGGATTTGGTACTACATAAATGTAGACTTTATCATTATACATGTCATTACTTTGTGAAACTGGTGCCGAGGTTACAAAACTTTCTGAGTACGATTTCATGCTCAACTCAAAGTTTTGTTCGCAAATCCTCATACAAATTCTAAACTTGAGATGAAATCATACCCAGAAAGTTTTGTAATCTTGGCCCCAGGTCCCTAAATATAATAGCATACAAAGGGAAGTAATCACCTTGTGTCCAGCAAAGCAGACCTCCACGTACGGGTCCACAAGATCTTTGCTCTCTCCAGTGAAGGCCTTCTTGACGTTGGCCATGATTCCGGTGTTCATCTTGGGCAGTCCCTCCGCCCTGTACACTTTTATGAAGAATTTTGCTCGCTGCCGATCTGCAGGAACGCCATCGTGGAGCAACAGGTTGCTGTGGAAACAAGGGGAGAGAACTGTAAAATATGGCACTCATGAACACTTTCATGTAGATATAGGCTGTTAATTCAATATGACAGGAAACATCTGTGGAAACAAGGGGAGATGACTGCAAAATATGGCAGGAACACCATAAGGCAGCATTGGGCAGCAACAACAGAGACCTGTAGAGCAGATCCAGTACATCTGTCTGTGAATGTGGGAGATAACTGGGTACACAAATATCCATGATAATTTAACAATACTAAAGATTGATATTTGTAAAAGGAATTCTCACCATGATAGTGTCCTGTGGCAAATTAACCCAAATGTACAAACTAAAAATGAGTTCCCACATCTATGATCGGAAGTCAAAATATTTCCATAAGTGTAGGTGATCTCATAATAGATCGTCATGTCACTAGGAATTAATAGCAAGATACCTACGCTTCAATGTCGTCTTCATCTTTGTCTGACTTGGGCGGAACCTAAAAGACAAGAATTCAATATTTGTAGATGCTAACTTATTGAGTCAATGGCCATAAAGATGTGTGATGATGAACTATGTACACTGCAAGTTTAAACTTTTTCTACTCATATTTTCATATTACTTCACATCCTCAAACGATATCTAGAAACATAATACTTTCCTTGATGAAGAATTAACTCCTTTTTTTTTAACTGGATCTAACATGGAGGGAATTGGCCAACAAAAACAAATATTAAAAATTATGGAAATCAATTCTGGAGCGAATTGCCTCCAAAAATTAAAGATATGAAAAAATAAACATCTAAGGGGTAAAGGAATATTTTGCAGGACACTTGGAGGTAGGAGGTGTTCAGGACAGCTCTAAGATGGCAGGACAACTAAGAGGACATCTATATAAGGGAGGACTATAGGTTATGTAGAAGCATGCGTGTCGTCTGAAGGATGGTTGGTCAGGATCAAGTGCTATCAGTAGTCTTTAGGGAAATAGTACTAAGAACTCTCATGCATGCACATCCTAATAAATATTATGTTCAAAATGACACACGAAATAACACTTGAATAATCTTAATTATCAATGATTGTTTCATAATTATCATAACCATAATGAAATAAATCATCCTTTAAAAATAATAAAGTAAATTACTGAAAAATTATATTGTTTGTTTTATTAGCGAAATGGAAGGACTATGTATCTGTGTGCTAATGGAGGGTTGATAAACTCTTCAAATACAACAAACAATTTGTTAATCGCCAAAATCTAGTGCAAGGCAGCTAATTCATATCTTTAATCTTTATCAGCCAATTAATATCAGTTAACCCTCTCCCATCTGCATAATGTGCAAACAATGGCATTTCTTTACGGCATCTCTGGTTGCCTCCAGCATGGAGAGTGTTAATAGATCCACTGATAACGTAACTTGTAGCTAGTTTCCACTACACATACAAAGCATGTGAATCCTAGCATATAATATATGCATATTACAAACATACTACTTTAATGTGAGCATATGCTTTTTACAAACATACTACTTTAATGTGAGCATATACCTTTTACAAACATACTACATTAACGCATTAAATCCAAACAAATCAGTAAAAAAATAAATTCTGTGATGAACCGACCCAAATTTGTGGGTTGCATTAAAGTGCTCACTGTATTGGCGTGAGTGGGACTGTTGTGAAAAATAAGGCCTACAGCAATGAAAGTGGAACCATGACATCACAGCGGTAAAGCGGATAACTCAATTCGACGTGAATGTTCAGCTGATAAAGACAAAAGATAATTGCTAAGTTATAATCTATGCATTAGCACCACTAGTTGAAGCTCCTTCATTCAACTCACGCAAGATCTCCTGATCTGAATATCGCAAAGGTAATTAAACAAATGTGGATTTTAAAATGATATTTTAATAAATTTTCATGAAATAATAGATAAAATGATAAGCAAATGTTAATGAGTTCAAGCACAAGAATGTAAAAAATGTCCAAACCTTCTTTCATGAAAGCTAAGCCTTTGAAGCTACCATAAAATATACAAATAAGACTGCCAACATCGGATTGACGTGAACAAATGAAAGAAGCATAGTGAATGTAAAAGAGTTTAAAATTACAGAGGTTTCACATGAATGGTGATACACTTGGGATTGTAAACCGTATAGTTGTCTACAGTAGAATACAGTAGGTAGAATGGAATAGAAATCACATCTAAGGAATAAATTGCATTGAAAGGGATAAAATAGAATTTAGATCATGAAGAATTTAACTTTTAACCACAAAAATCAAATACATGTACTAACAGTTTCAAGACAATTTGTCTTACAAGTGTAAGATAATGTTCTTTTACAACATTTGTACCAGTTGTAGTAGGTAGACAATTATCAGTACCGTAATCATATTTAGGCGAAAGTTATTTTACTCTAATAGAAAGCTCCCCAAAGTAGCAGGTAATGTGCTTTATTAAAAAAAACCACAGCAAAGTTGGAAATCACGGCTCCCCCATCTATTTGACCAATTTGCTTGCCTCAGGGTTAATGTCAGTGTTAAGAATAGCACAGACAAATAGATTTGCATCTAGTAACTAAACAGTACTTGTTTTGTGATAACTCTTTAATTCATGGAAATATCTAGGCTGTTACATCAGCGGTCCGTCCACCTGCTATTCCATAACTTCCGATGGTTAATGGCCGATACAATCAAAATATCACATTGGTGAATGAAGTAATACAGACTAATTACCAGAAAAATAGTTGATTTATTTGGTTGCAAAATTGAAGCCTATACATCTGGAATCAAGAAATACATTTTGCAACTAAGATTTGGTAATAAAAGTGGGGGCAGTGATCTCGACCTTTGCCGAAAAACTAAGGTTAATGTTTTCCTAGTTGTTCAGTTGGTGGTACAGTAGTCACTATTATACTGTAGCTTTAGAGCAAAGCTTCAGGGTCAGCTTCCACACAATGATCCAGCACGGCAAGAGTTGTAACTCAAAATACGTTAACACAGAGTTACGACTCTTGTACTGCTATGATCATTGTGAAGAGCTGTGGTCAGAAGCACAAAAATATAAACAAGAGTTGTGATTGGAAAAAAAAAAGAAGGACCTCAAGTAAATTGAGGTGAAATGGGTTAACAATGTAGGTCATTGTTATTAATGAAAACTAGAACATTTCTATATTTCTTTCCTATATGTTCTATTATTATATTTATATTTGGTTATTCAATCGTTCTAGTATTCTATGCTATTATTCCATTATTCTATTTATTTGATTATTCTATCATTCTAGTATTCTTTGATATTATTCTATTATTCTATTTATTTGGTTATTCAATCATTCTAGTATTCTATGCTATTATTCTATTTATTTGGTTATTCAATCATTCTAGTATTCTATGCTATTATTCTATACGTACCTTTACTGAGTCTCCTTTGCCAATCACAGCGATGTCACATTTGAGATAACCTTTGACCCCACCATTGATGTCTTCTGGGTCTGTCAGCATGGCCCACTTGTGATAGAACTGGTGGTCTGTTATAGAAACATGGTACTGTCAAACATGAAAACTGTGTCTGTTATAGAAACACAGTACTGTCAAACATGAAAACTGGGTCTGTTATAGAAACACAGTACTGTCAAACATGAAAAATGGGTCTGTTATAGAAATATGGTATTGTTAATCATTAAAACTGTGTCTGTTATAGAAATATGGTACTGATAAAAATGTAAAATGATGGTCTGTTATAGAAACATTATACTGTTAAACATGAAAACTGGTGGTCTGTTATAGAATCATAGTACTGTTAAACATGAAAACTGGGTCTGTTATGGAAACAGGATGCTGTTAAACATGGAAATTTGTGGTTTATTATAGAAACATTATACTGTTAAACATGAAAACTGGTGGTCTGTTATAGAAACATAGTAGTGTTAAACATGAAAACAGGGTCTGGTATGGAAACAGGATGCTGTTAAACATGGAAATTTGTGGTTTATTATAGAATCAGGATACTGTTTAAACATGCAAACTGGTGATCTGTTATAGAAACATGGTACTGTTAAACATGAAAACTGGGCCTGTTGTAGAAAGATGATACTGTTAAACATGAAAACTGGTGGTCTGTTATAGAAATAGTATACTGATAAACATTAAAACTGATGTGTTTTTTTTTATTATTGAAACAAGACACTGTTAAACACACAAAATAGACTATTATATGACAAATATATTAATTTTTGTTTCAAACAGATGAGATATTTTTGATACATTTCAAATAATCATCTTTCTGGAACTAAATGGGTATATAAAATATATATATAGATAGATGTAAATGTATTGAAATTAGAAGAAATATAACAAATTCAACAATTCAGAAAGTATTTGGAAAATATTAATTTAATACATTTTAATAAATGATAACTTACTGTTATCTGCAACCGTTTAATATAAATATTATTTAAAGGAATTTGAATAATATTACATTCCTTGTTTTAAAAATGATAAAACCTGATAGACTGTATATCAATATTGTCAAACAATTAAGAATGACTTTGCAGAGACAACACATTGACAGCAAAACTTGCCTTACTTATCTGTAACCATAGAAAGAACACCCGAACTATTGAACAATTTAAAAACTATCTTACCGGTATTATAATTTTCATTCATAATGAAAAGAATGAACGTCTATGGAAAATCCTCAATGCATGTGTAAATTTTAAGAAAACGTTGAAAAGCCGAAAAAAATATGCATGTGTAATATATTTCACCCAAAAAACCCAACGTGCAAGCGAATTTCAATGAAAATTTGAAAAACCTGGATGGGGAAAAAATTAATTGAATATACATGTACCTTGTTGTGAATATACCGTAGCAACGTCAAGCTTATAGGTCCCAAGGGGTCTGTTGGAGCGAAGAAGCCTGCCTGACTGACAAACCTGATAGATAGGCATGCAAAGGCAAAATAGTAGGATAGAAAACAGAATAACAGAAGTCGTAATTGCCCTCGTTAATTGTGCACATAATAAGGATCAGATATCAGTGCGAGAAAACCAGACAAGAAATGATGAAGTGTAAAATATCAGGCATGGCAACAGACAGTTGTGATTTCAGCGGAAAACAAGCCTGGGCTGCAGGTAGCAGGTCACGTCCAGGGGAAATAAATTGACCCCATGACAAATAAATCGGCAGATATCCGCTGATCCACCGAAAATTGCCATGCCTGTAATATCATGTTGAGAACTGAATAAACTGTACATATTTATGATGTCAAAACTTCTGAGGAATACTAGAATACTATGAATATTTGAATATGTGTGTTTGTCATCATGTCTTATCTGATACTCAATAAGACCAATATAGTACCAGCCGTTTGATTAGACAGTCGTGCGGACCCAGGAAATGGTTATTTCAGGCCATGCCACTGGGATTACAATGAAGGGGTACAGAACTTGAGTGAAAGGATAAATGTGCATGTGTAATTTTTGGATGAGATTATGAAACTAACCCCCAAAATTATCACATTCAAATATGTGACAAATGTTATCTACTAGATACAAAATGAAATGAAATAGAGCCAATTTTATTGTTTCTTACTAATAATAATGTAATAACATTGTTATATTGTGTTCATTGTTCTCTCTAATTACTTAATGATGTGTGAATTCATAATATGAACCATAATATGAAAACATCAGTCTGTTCCATTTTAATACATGAAATTTCCGATTTCCAAATTTCCAAATTAAATTTTTCATAACCAAAGACAAAAGCATTTCTCTTTAATTAGTTTAAATAGAAAATACTAAGAGGAAGCTATGAAGAAGTGTATGTGGTTAGTGTTATTAATGAATGTGCTGGGGACATCTAAACCATGCCAAAATATCTACACAGATGTTCAGCAAGGAATATGACTTATTGATGTTCTTAACCAATGGTGAGAACACATAAGGACATAAACATGTTCCTTGCTCAATGCCTGCATCTACAAGCCAAAACTAGACGGTAAAATGGCTCAAAGTATAGTAAAATATATAAAACAAGCGAAATAATTAAGAATCTACCGGGTGCCATGTATATAGTGGCGACATCTAACTTGAAACTTCCTACAGTAGTGCCCGAACGGAGGAAGTTACGAGAATGTAGCACCTAGTTGGTAGACAAAGGAATGGTTAACTATCAAACCTAACAACACTGGGACATGCATGATACACATATATGATATGGCTGTATCTTTTATAGAAAATTTCCTTTCCAATAGCTGTCTTATATACTCAACAAAATTAATTAATGGGCCAGCAGATATGGAAACTGTCTACCAAATTTCAGAATTCTATTTTAGGTATCTGGGTCCATTCTTTCGATGCATCTGCAAGTTTTTGAAGAGTACCTGATGCCTGTAGACGTTTTATAAATCTTTGTTGTTAAAATAATATGTTCAATTAATACTAACCCTTAATTTTGTTGAGTATTATTTTTTAACACTTTCTCTGACAAAGCATCCTGGTTTCAAATGAACTCTGAGATGTTGAAATCACCAAGCAGGTCATATTGAAACACTGAATTGATTAAATGATCATATAATGAATACAGAGAAAACAGTTTGAAACCAAGGTACTATGGAATCTATTTGCTGAATGCAACAATTCTGGGAACAAGGAATGATTGATGAATTAAAAAAAGAAAAAGAAAAAGGAATATTTGAATAATATTCCTTTTTCTTTTTTTAAAACATTTTGCTACTGATGATTTTTATTTGAGTTGTGGTGCGTATGATGAATGCATACCACAACACAGTGATTTCATAATAAACGAAACACGACCTTATTGAGATTGTGCTCGACAGTGTTCTCTGGCAATTAATGCATGAACAACATGGTCACACACAAACACATTTGTGATATGCTCATAAAAGATCATTAAATGAAAATCATTAAAGATGTCACCTCTGTCAATTAAATGCTATTGCGTGATGAGTACCAATACATTTCAAAATGTCCATATTTTCCAACCAAAGAAATAGCTGTCTAGATAATCCATTCTTAAATTACTTTATCTTTTAATAAGAAAATCAGTGCATTGAAAAATCACAGAATATTCTATGATGACATAAATTTCATAGCAAATCCCTGTACACACTTACTACATATTCTTTTTTGTAATTAATATTTGTACCTCATATGCCAGGATTCTGAAGACAGGTTCTGTTCTGAATTACATTTAGACAATGGCACCTACTGTCATTAATACAAGGTAAACTACCATAATTCAAATTTAAACCATTCCTTCCAAAAATTGATATAATATAGATACCAATATATATATTATGAATATACTGGTAGAATATAATACTTACCGTTAATGTAACAATTCTGTCAAATAACATCACAGGAGGCATGTGGAAATCAAAAACAAAATACTGCAAAGAGAAATGAAAGTATTATTTAGTACTATTGTCATTGAAATAACTTCAATTGGATGAAGGTTATGGTGTTGTATGAAAAGTTGCGTACACAAACCATGATTACATTTTCATTACTTGTAAATGGAACCTCAAAATCATTTCACATTGAATGGCCAAAATAACATCATACGTTATATCCATATTTAAGGCTGTGATAAAAGCCATGGATACTAAAAAGAATAAAATGTATGGATTGTTTTTTTTTTCTGCAATTTTCTCTAACCTCGTTGTAGTAGGGACAGTTTGTTGACTCTTTGACACTTGTGAATTTCTTCTGATCGCCGACTTGTACACAGACCACGGGGTCCATGTTCAGACCAGCCAGCTGTCGAGCTTCGATGATCGTTATACACACCTAGAATAAACACATGCAAAATATGTAATGTGCAATACCGAATGTGAGATGGATGATAATCTTCAATGTGTTTATCAGCATTAATATATTATTCTTGCTGCTCAGAAAACTCCAGCAAATTCACTCAAGAGAATGTTCACAGAAAAAATAGATGTGACATCAGAAATCTTACTTGGAAATCTTGGCTTTTGAGAGTCTGACTTTCTATCAGAGCACGTGATCTCATCCTGTAAAAAAAATTTAAAACAGGTACAACATGTAATTTATGACATCAGACATATTTTTTGCTCCATTGCTACCTTACAATAAACATGTACTAGTATACATTAAAAATGTTTTGCCCCTGCTATATACATTAATATTACCCCAAAATATTGTTAATATTTCACACTGGTATATACTTTAATATTATTCCCTGATAGGTAAATTAATACTTTCCCTTGATAAATAAACTATTATTGCTTTGCTCACTTTTTGCCCGTTGTCTCCATCGTGAGTGTGGATCCTTGACTGTCAATACTCTGACTGTCGTCCATCAGACGCTCATGAGCCGTGGACGCTAACATGGACGCGACCTCTGCCGCCTTGACGTCAAGGTCATGGGACTCTGAAGTACAAGTACAAGTTGAATGAAGGAAAAGACATGGACTGTAGCCTTGATCAACACCACAAATATGTACATCAGACATATAGGCACAATGGGATTCTGAAGTACAAGTCTGTCAGAACCATCTGGTGCTTGCAGGTTTACTGCAACATTCAGTGTTACAGCTGTTTCAGGTTTCCTCTTGCCATAAACTGACAAGCCGTGATATACCGGTAAGTGAAAGTATCTTGAAAAAGGCTCTAAACTCCAATATGAAAATAATAATA
Source organism: Lepetodrilus pustulosus (assembly GCA_032355345.1). Taxonomy (NCBI): domain Eukaryota; kingdom Metazoa; phylum Mollusca; class Gastropoda; order Lepetellida; family Lepetodrilidae; genus Lepetodrilus; species Lepetodrilus pustulosus. Next base: position 5,861 of record JAULBP010109553.1, on the reverse strand, counting down.
AAAATAAAAATCACACACACATATACATGCATGTAACCACACACAGACACACATATGATATCACACACACACACACACACACACACACACACACACACACATATGATATCACACACACACACACATACACAGAGACATACACACACACACATACACAAACACACACACATGCACACAAACACACACACACACACACACACACACACACACACACACACACACACACATGTAGATGCACATACAGACTTATGCAAGACATACATAACATGCAGCTCCACCCAGACAGATCATACACATAGATCATGCTAACCAAAGTCAAAGAAAAAGGAAACATTCAACTAAAGACTTTCAATGAATACAAACCGAACTATGGCTATAAAACCCAACCATCACAAGATTGATACCACTGCAGATATTCTGCATATCAATATTTGCGAGAAGAAATAATTCTCAAGAGAACCTGTGAATAACCTAATTACAGTCACCAGGGTCTTCAGAAAAATACAAGATATTAACAACTCCCTTGACAACCTCCGAGAAAACTTAAATATTCAAAATTTTCAGACAAAACGTACCTTTGGTAGAAACACAACCTTTGTTTTTTGTGGGCAGACGTTCAGACTAGTTGGCCTACAGAGACCAAGTATGACTGTCATAAGGTCGCGACACCACGCAATGTGACATTTCTTTGAGATACTCATGCCTACGTATATATGAGGAGGAACAAGCTCTAGGCAGTTGCCCTACCGCCAGAAGCAGAAGGAATTCTTCTGTATTAATGCACCAATTAATACACTAAAGGTGAAGGTAAAATGTGAAACCCATAAATAATGGGACTACAAAAAGTATTGAAATAGAAAGACATTCAATTCTTTCGAAAATCCAAGAAAAGTCACAAGGACATAGACATGTACATGTACTAGAAATACGTGTGGGACATACGTTTATATTATTTATCTTCCAGCAATGTTACATGGATCTCTATCGCTGCTTCTTTGTGCAATTTGCATAATTGAATACAGTATTAGTTCTGGACGATCGAAAAGTCTAAATATACAAATTACGTGCACGGGAAGTGGCTATGTATGGCACACCTGACATGAAGAAACGAAAGTATGCCTTTAAATAATAGATATGGAACTAGCTTCCACAACACCTTTGAACACGATGTCTCAAGGGACCAGTACTGACGTCATAAGAGTTGTAAAACCTCGGTAGATTGATAATAATGTAGCCATGGAGATAATGAAGAGTGTGTACGGTATGTACTGAACTACGTTCATAATGAGGCTCTCGAATCAGAGTCAATTCGCCATGGTCCGATGGAACTATAGTAGAGTACATACATGTATTTATAATGCACAATCAGGTAACACCGAGGATGATAATGACAACACTGATTAGGCCATCATTATTTGATTACCTGGTTTACATAATTTTCTGTGATATTTTTGTCTATAGGGGGCAAAAATATAAATGGCAAAAATATAAATAAATATAATTTGATAGTTTGGGGCCAGTTGTCTGGGCTGAATATAAAAAATAATAATAAGTGGAGATTATGTATGATCAGTTGAGAGAAAATAAATATCATTGATCAATATAATTGTCAATAATTGCTATAAACATCAGTACACATGAATTATTCAAATGTTAATGCACACTTATCATTTAAAGATTAATTTTATTATACATATTTGCCAGTAAGCAAACAAATCGGCTTTGACTTTGTTAATTATTGTCTGCTAGTCTTTGTTCCTGGTTTATACAGCTAGTTCCTTCACCGTTTAGTATCATAATTTTCTAAAGACTAGTACACTATCGGCGGAATATAACACAAATTATTATTTCTTTTTCCCAAATTGAAAAAATCGGGTTGGTAGATCTGTAAACCAGAGAATCAAATAACTATGGCTTTAGTAGGAAATAAACTTGAGGGAGGGGGACTTGACTTCAAATCTTTAATATTTGTTGTTTTAAAGCAATACAAAATTGCAGATTTTCTGCTGATTATTAGAATGTTATTATCTTCGTGCATGGTTCTTATGTAGGTGGTATTGTCTATAGATAACTGGAGTGAGTCCTTATGGTTGAATGGCATGACAGGGGTAATATAGCAACAATACCAGCACATCTATTAATAACTGGGTGGAGGCTGTTAATGATACTTGTGGGAATGAGTTCATCAAGTTCTCATCTCCACTCCGCGATCATAACCCTATCTCCACTCCGAGATCATAACCCTATCTCCACTCCACGATCATAACCCTTTATACGTGCTCTTGTGTCATAGTCATCTAGGTATCATTTCTCAGAGCTATAAGACCACAGCACTCTTGTAAGTGCACGAGCACCATGTATAAGAGATCACTACCAGAGTGCTTATGGTTCTCGTAGAAGATATGAGAGCTTCGAGAAACGAAAAACCCTGGACCACCCACTAGAGGGCCCTGGTCTGGTACCATGGCAATACTTCAGCAAAGTATGGAAATAATCTAATCCAGGAGGAATATTGTCAAGGAAAGGACACTCCAATGGAACACACAATGAGTTTCTTAACATGAATCAATCCCATATCAGGAACAGGCCAACTCTATAGTGTCGTTACAGAATGTTCATCCAATGTTGTACGTGTTTTCTGTGTTTTACTACTGTAACCTCCAGAAAGTAATGACAGCTTTCATGAATCAATCCTATGTTAGGAACAGCTAATTCTATAGTGCTAATGCAGAATGTACATCCAACATTGTACATGGTCCTTTGCTTATTACTTCTGTATAACTGACAGCAAGTAATGAAAGCTTTCTCTTAGATTAATTACACTGAAGCAACTTCACATAACAAATGAAAATAATTGTAACAATCAAGCTGTCTCCTGACCACAGTAATGTCAGGTACTGTGGCCAAATTCCAAAGCCGACTTAGAAGAGAAATCTGTTACAAATTGGTGCTGCCAAGTCAATGTAGCGCTCCAGATGGACTTAATTGGAAATTGGGAAAACAGGAGTAAATTTGATTTGCAGGTGGAGGGCTTAAACGGTTCTCAGGGTTGCTGTGACGTGTTGCTGACGCCGAGACCCTGGCAGCTGTGAGGTGAAGGTCACTGGAATACTTCTGATCCTGGTCCACAAACACCCACACAAGCCAACACCCTCAGACACTTGCAGACACATATTTGCAGACACATATTTGCAGACACATATTTGCAGACACATATTTGCAGACACAAACTTACACAAATTTGCAGACATACTTGCAGACACACTTGCAGACACAAACTTATACACACTTGCAGACACAAACTTATACACACTTGCAGACACAAACGTGTACACACTTGCAGACAAATACACTTACAGACACACACACGCACACACATACACACACACACAGACATAACACACACACACACAGACAATATTGGGACAAAACATGAGGCAAGAAAGGCACAAGACAAAAAGGAGAAAATGGGGTAATACAAGAACAATACATTAGACCCAGACTGGCAGACAGGAGCAATATGAGAACAGATGCAAGATAGGGAGGGAATGACAGGAATAAAGCAGTAGGGATAGGCAGGGGCAAGACAGGGACAAAGCAGGAACAAGACAGTATGGAAAAGACAGGTGTAAGACAGGTGTAAGACAGGGCAAGAAAGGAAAAGAGGCAAGATAGAGAGGACAAGAGGCAAGATATGGAGGACAAGACAGGGGTGGCACAGGGGCAAGGCATGAGGGACAAGACAGGGGTGGCACAGGGGCAAGGCAGGAGGGACAAGACAGGGGAAAGGCAAGGTATTCAAAGCCAGAGATTTACCGGAGTCCAAGTCATCGATCAGAGCTTGTTTGTCTTCATCTTGTTTCTTACTCAGCATCATCTTCACCACTGAGCTCAGGTTCTTGGGACTGATTCAAGGAGGAAGAGCATTATGGACATTCCATAGAGAAAGGAAAGTTTAATAGGTAAATCTGCTATGTCATATTTCAGAAAATAGACAAATTGTTCCTTTTCTTATTTTAAAGGTAATATGCAGGGGGTGACCACAGGTACTTTTAACATTGCAGATTTTAAGATGACACCAGCTAGGAACCCCATTCATTTTCAACTGGCTAGGATACAATTTAATCATGATGCCATTGCTGTACTTACTTCTTGGGAGACTTGGCCCTTCCAGATGACGATTTTGATGCTAGACTGAGCCTGGAACCCTTCAGCGAGCTCTTGGAGGGGGATGTGTCCAGCGATTCTGAGTCCGGCGCCTGGAGTTCGTTGTCGGATTTCTGCAGGTTCATCTGGTTCTTCTCGTCCTCAGACAATGGCCGTCGCAGCTCGTCGCTCTTCAGCTTCTCGAAGCCTCCCTTCTGCCACATTCCCACGCTGCCGTCTGGCGCGTTGTAGGTCAGCTCAAATGTCAAGGTCGTCTGGTGATGGAAATAAGGAATGTAACATTATTGTCAATGTCAAGGTCTTCCAATGATGGAATTAATGAATGTGAAATTAAAGTCACTGTCAAGGCCATCTGATGATGAAATCAAGGAATGGTATATTATTGTGTCAAGATAGTCTAATACTGGAACCAATGAATACGCCATTACTGTCTTCGTAAAGGATGTCAGATGATCCAATCAAGGAATGTGACATTACTGCTAATTAATAATGTAATTTTGCTACTGATACACACATTTGAAAGATCAAGTCTAATTTTATAATGTTATTAAATAAATGTTAAAGGTCATTTGTATTAATAATATATAATGCCCTAAGGTAACAAATATTGCTAATGATCTGTAAGTTTTCATGATTTGACTTTCTTAGGCCATGGTTATTTGATTCCCTCGTTTACAGATCTGCTGACCCAAATCAGAGAAGTAAATAATTATGACCTCATGGAGAATAACATTTAGGAAGAAATAGTTTTGTTATTGATTATATTAAAAAAATATATCCTCCTTTGATGTTTAATTATTAAACCAGCAATACTTTAATAGGTCTACTTTCTAATCCTCAGAGGAATAAAGACTTCTAACATGTATCTGCTTCTTCTCACCGATGTCTTCCAATGTTCAATAATCCAGCAACACCTCTTTATAAGGTCTAGTGTTTGACATTCAAAATGTGAGCGTCTAGTAGAAACGTATAAATTAACCTTTATGACTTGGGAAATCTTTATATAGTGGCACTTTAAACTGATCCATGGTGACAGTAATATGATGAAATGAAATTGTACACTTCACAAATCAAAACTTCTTGACTTGAATACATTACGTATTATTAACCTCGAAATATCAGCTTGGAATAAATAAAATATACTTTCATGAAATTATTCATACAAATGGTCTTACCCGCATAACAACATTGTTAGCATCAAGCAAGGAGTCGGAGATTTTGACATTCCCAACTTCAATCAGTTCCTGTAGGATCATCCGAAATGTCCCGACCAGTCTGAAACATTCCAACATAAAAAAAATATCAGCGATAAACTCGGAAATTACTGCTATTTCCTAATGCATCTACATAAGTGTCTAGACATCAGAAACAAGGATAGCATGTAAATGTGACATATAGGATTTGCATTAGAAACATGTCTGCTATCCATACAATTACTACATTTTTCATTGATTCTTCAATTCAAATGTATAATTTTGAGGCCATTATAAGAGTATCATAGTTGAAGTTTGTTACCTGATAAAAAATCCATACTAATGATATACATGTAATAATTATAGGATACTACCAAGACTCACTCAAAAACTAAATTATGGCACGAGGGCATACATCTGATATGAAATGGAAGCGAGGTTAGTATCCTATTTCTTACCCAAAGTGTCATTTATGTAGTTTTCGTCAAAAGAACACATATT
>JAULBP010109542.1:0-10141 GCA_032355345.1 Lepetodrilus pustulosus | reverse complement strand
GATTTCGCGCAAATTACCTTTGCGCGTAAAGCGCGTAATTTAAGTCCGCGCGTAATATAAGTCTTTTACAGTATATAGATGCTTTCTTTAGTTGATTGTTAATTCCGTTGATTTATGAATAAGAAATGTGTTCTAGCCTGCTCGGATTCCCTGTTCGCGTTAAAATTCATGATCTCAATGACTATTCAAACACCACTGAACAACATACCTTACGTATGTTCATACTACTAGCATATACGAGCAGCATTGACTTGGTTATGCGCTATCTAAGTGTCCGTTGTTGTTATAATTATTATTATTATTATTATTATTATTACTACTACTACTACTACTATTATAATAATAATAATAATAATAATAATAATAATAATAACATTTATAACGCGTTTATATCCATGTTCCAAACATTGCCAAAAGAGCTACATTATTATTACACCGGTCAAATGTCTTATAATGGAGTTATTTTGAAATCGTTGTACAAGTCAGATAGAAATAAATGTAGATGGATTGCATGCATTTTCACTGTTCTGTTTCTTTTCAGCCGACTATTTTCCCTGTCGAGCCATTCAGCCCCGAACAAGCGGCTGGGGCTTTGAAGAAGGCCATGAAAGGATTAGGTAAAAAATATGTTTTAAATCTATACGCATACATGTCCAGACTTAAACTTACGAAAGCAATTCGTTCGAAAAAATTAGTCAAATTAATTATCAATTAGATCTAAAGTTGTTCTCATATTTATTCATTCGGTGTTTATTGTGTCGTTTGATTCAAATACTCACTGCGCATGATCCATGACCTAACTCTCTGGACCCTAGAGTCGTGAATCTAATACAGCCTGTAGGACTACTTGCATGACACGAGTTTGAGGCATACATAGCATAATAGTATATAGTACTATGATTCCCGAAGTACAATCATTCATTTTTTTAACCACATTTGAGCATATCAATCCCTATGTTCTCCTGACAGGGATGTAAATAACGGAAGATATATCTGGCGTGTTACCGATATCGGGAGAGAATGATCAATCCCCTAATGTAACCTATACAGACTATATTTATCATAGTATCGGGTAGACATAGCCCAAAGTAAAACTAGTAAATGTTTTCAACCACATATAGAACACATACATGTCCTAACCTATATATCACATAGTATAGCCTACCATATGTATATATGATACCCGAAGTACAACCATTAATTGTTTTGAACCACATATAAAACACATACATTTCCTAACCTATATCTCACATAGTATAGCCTTCCATATGTCTATGATTCACGAAGTACATATATATTCATTCAGCATTGTATAGCATCATATTATTTACAGCATATCAGTTTCCTAACCTATATTTCACATTTGCATACTATATCTCCGTGTTTCCCGAAGTACAATAATTCATCGTTTTAAATTACATTTACCGGTATAGAATATATCAATTTCCTAACCTATATTTCATATCGTCCATATTGTGTCATTTCCATGTTTCACATTACCTGATATGTTCAATGATTTTACGGCACCTCGTACACTTTGATGGAGTAAACACGTCCAAGAGTGGAAACAAGTTACTAGGAACGTATTGAGTTAGCGTTATCTTCAGTAAGATAATACATATAATGAATAGTCACATCCGTATGTACATGAACTACCGGTGCTTTAAAATAGCTTAAAAATCAATAAGTTCTTGTCTGATATGGTATCAAAACCAGATATGGAATTAAAGGCATATTTCTTGACTATTACAGTGTAATTAAAAGTATTCCAGAACAATGGAGAATTATTATTGACAATTCACCTTCTCTTCCATTATATAGTTTGGGGCTAAACAATGCAATTCATAAATTATTTTCATTTAGTAACGGCAATAGACAATGTATTTTATGATAATCTTAATAAATTTATAAAAAAATAATTTCCCTCAAGTCTGAACTAATTGGCAAACTATTCTTAATATTAATATCGACTGAAAAAAATTATCTAACTCAATATAGAACTTGTACTAAAGATAGTATTTTGGACTTCCAATACAGATTTTTGAATAGGATAGTTTTCACTAAAATATACCTTTACTATATGAATTTGGTTGATAATAATTTATGTTCCTTTTGTCAAGCTGAAACTAAACGTCTACTTCACCTATTTGTAAACTGTATTCATGTCAAAGACTTTTGGATTAGATTACAATCTCATTTGAATCTCTATGTCCCCAAACAAATCTCGTTTAATCAATATACTCTCCTTGTCGGCTTCCCTGTCTCATACCCTTTCTAACCATATTACAATAGCGGCAAAAAGATATATTTATTCAACAAGTCTAAGTTTAAAAAAACTATCATTACAAGCATTTTTAAATACTGTCAGAGAAATTGCACAAGTAGAACAACATTTAGCCAGACTCAATAATTCGGTTTACATATTTCAATTTAAGTGGGCTTTTACCTTAATATTTGATGCTATTAGTCTACCCACATTTGTGTAATTCACATGTACATCAATCTACTACCATCTACTAATATTGCTTACCCTACACGTATGTACTATTTCTATGTTTGTGATATGTATTTGTATCTGCTGGAATAAATGTCTTTAAAAAAAGTTCTTTATCAGTTTAAATGGTAGGCTTAAACCATCATCACCAAATTATTCAAATACAAGTCCACGCCGATTCCGGGATTCGAAACCCAATTGTTGCATAATTACGACTCAAACGTTCTACGGATTTTTCCAAATAGGGGGTAACCCCGCTGGCCAAAACTAGTAAAAGTATGTTATAACATGTCTTTTTTTTTTTTTTTTTTTTCTGATTTCTTTATTTATAACATGTCCTGCTACATTCTCAATTAGACGGGATTCTCAAGTAAATGTTGCGAGAAAAGTATTTGATGAAATTATACTAAGAAGGGTCCATAAAACTTTACTTGAACAATTAGCTATAAGAGTTCTGAGCAACGGAATCCTGATACAGTAGTAAAGCCATCCTCTAAAACATACACCATTGCCTCCTTTCATACACCACTGGCTATCACTCAGTCTCAAGCAGTGTTTTGGGGATGTACTACTGTTCACCCAGCAGAGAATGGGTACCCGGTAGGATGACATTGGGTTGTATATATATATTACCTTTCTCTTCAGGCACAGACGAGGCCGTCATTATAAACATCATGATAACACACGACAACAGGCAGCGGAGGGAAATAGAGAAGATGTTCAAGATAAGTTTTGGAAAGGTATTGTAAAAGTAAACTATTGGCCTCAAACTGTACCCTATACTACACGTGTATTAATTACATTGTAAATTATAAACCTACAACGGACGTTCATTGTGGTTGTATGGACAATTTAGAAAATATTCAAGACAAGTTTTGGAAAAAGTATCGTTTAAAAACGCCTTTGATTGTGCCCCACTATCATATAACGGACATTCATTATGATTATGAAAAAATGAGGAGATAACCAAAACAAGTTTCCGAAAGGCATTATGTTTTTAACGGAATAGCAGCCTCAAGATTACGCAAACATTTTGAGTACGATTTCATGTTCAGTCAAATGATATTTGGGATTTGTGAACAAAAGTTTTAAAAAAATGTTTCGTAATCTCGAGGCCTGGGTATCATTTCACAAAACTCTCTTATCCACTAACAGACCATAGCGCTCTCTTAGCAGTGCATTAGCTATCGGCAAAGAGAGCGCTATGGTCCCTTAGTGGATAAGAGAGCTTCGTGAAAGGATAGCCTGGGCTCGTTATGCCCTACAAACGTAAACGGACTTTCTTAAATTAAAATTAAATTTGATGCGATATACAGGATACGACTGTTATTTAATGCAATGTTTCAACATTACATTTATACTATTTTGCAGGATTTACGGGCAGAGTTGAAGTCGGAACTGAGTGGAAGATTTGAAGATGTAATAATGGCCTTGCTGGACGCGCCGCGTGTGCTCGATGCCAAAGAACTAAAAGCGGCCATAAAGGTGAGAGAACAATTTCTTTATGAAATACTAAGTATCCATTCTACTGTAATCGTGTGTAATACTGGATAGCATACCATTGATATAGTGCACCCGTGGGACACTTCGAGTCGTTATTTGTGAGAGGTGTGTCAGCGTGTGGCGACGTTGATTGGTTCCGTTAATATCCGTATCGGAAAACCAGCATTTCTCCACCGTTCAAAGATGGACACCGATGAATACGTCACAACGGGAATGCTCTCTCACAAATAAAACCCCGAATGACCCCACTAGTATATTAAATAGCAGAGTGGCATGGTGTCCCACGTGGATAGAATCGCTTCCTTGCATATTTTGGACAGTTACTTTGACATGTTACAGGGAGCCGGAACAGATGAAACAACGCTTATTGAAATTCTCTGCTGTCGTACCAACAAGGAAATACAAGAAATAAAGACTGAATATAAGACATGTATGGATGATCCAATGATTGCAAATATTATTCCAACTAGTTACATATCGGTATCCGACATTTTACTACTTTAACTATAGTAACTCGTCGAGAACCGAAATGATAAACAGTAAAGAAAAGCCATTGGGAACATGAAGAGAAAACCCTATACGAAACACACCTAACATCTGATTATTGCTGATCTTTAAAAGAGTTATGTAAAGCATAGCTATAGCACCTTTCTTTTTTATATGGGAATAAATAGCCTAATGTGCGTATTATAGCTTTTCCCACTTCATTGTACAGTATTCAAGTCCGACGTCGAGAAGGATGTCCAATCAGATATCAGCGGACACTTCAAACGATTCCTGACGTCACAACTATCAGCCAATAGAAACCAGAGTACAGAGGTCAACCCTAGCGAGGCCCTCATTGATGCCCAAGAATTGGTAAAGGTAAGTAAGGGCAATGATACATTTTACAACCATACAACAATTAGTATCTAAATACCGAAAGGGTACTCATAACGCTAGATTAATTACACCAATCAATGGGTCAACACGCTTTCATATTTCCTTCTCAACTCCTTGGGGATCATACAACCCAACTCAAGCTGTATTACACGGCGCTAGAAGGTTTCCTCATGCACAATGTTGCCCATACCATCCTTCCGGATAAGATAGAGAGAGCATTATTATTATTATTTATTTATTTTATATATATTAATAATGTTTTCTTTTGTGGTGTGAGGTATGGGTGTGAATGGTAGGGGTGGGGATTGTGGGGCGTTTAGAGTCGTTTTCTAGGCTATTTCACTAATATCAGGACACTTGTAAGTTTAGGGCAGGAGGAAACCCATAACATCCGTAGCGCTGAATCTTGCAGTACTTGAACCTGCGAGCACCGGCTGGTACTGACAAATCAAGGACGATATCTGCATTGCCTTATTTAGGTTAGGCACTGAAATGAACACCGAGTGACCTTCATACAACTGTCAACTATTGCACACACAGGCAGGTGTTAAGAAGCTGGGCACGGACGAGTCGGTGTTTAACCGTATCCTGAGTCTGAGGAGCTATCCGCAGTTGAAGGAGGTCTTCAAGGCCTACCAGATGGCCAGCGGCGAGGACATCGAGACGTCCATCAAGAAGGAAACCAGCGGGCACCTGTGTCAGGCCTACCTTTCTGTTGGTCAGTTGAACATCTTCTACCGTAGTTCCATTGCATAGTCCAGGAAGTGTCCATATATAGCTATATGCAAAAGCGGAACTATATTCATACATGTCATGTCTATACCCAATCGTAGCATCTTCGCAACGTTGGCTTGGTTGGTCCTAGCTCGAGATTCCTATAGCCTTCCCTTCTGACCATAACATACTTTTTTAGGGAACATACCCATATACAAAAGTATCTTGTGGTCAGCAGGGAACTGTAGCGGAATCTCGAGGTAGGTCTATCGGAATGTTCATTAATGAAATGCAGCCTATAATGATATGATGCGTATTATATATTGCCTTAGAATATTATAACTTAGCATTTTCCTTTTAAACCAAAGCGTATATTTGCAAACTCTTTCGGGATTCATTCCATTAACCGCCTATTTAATAACCATCTGAATATATCTCACAACCTTCAGTAGGCATAATGATTGGTGTTTCCAGGATGGTATTAGGTATGGTATTGTATTGTTTGCATGCTCTGGTTTTCAGTAAGACTAGTGCTGAATACTCCCGCGTTCTACGCCGAGCTGCTATACAACAGCATGAAGGGTGTGGGCACCAAGGACCGACACCTCATCAGACTTGTCGTCACGCGATCAGAGGTAAGAACGATGATTTTAGATAGGTCTTGACCAGAAATTATGCAAAATTCCACGAATCCTCATGAATCCTAAATTTAACAATTCGTAGTGATTCGTATGATTCGTAGTCTGCGTGGAATAGTAGCAACAGTTGAACAGAGCGAGCGTATAGTGCCACAACAACAGTGACTCTATGTGTAGGTAGATGTTGAGCCTACGTCAATATATCTTGGGAGCGAAACTTTCGTATCTAATTTTAATTAGATTGGTACATGAAAGCAGTTAGATGTCCCTTTAATTCATATTAAATTTGAAATATTTAATATCGAGTATTGGGGAATAACTACAATACCGCAAATAACAACTTTTGGGTGGACAAATCAACCGTACGTCTCAGATAGGATTGCGTTTGTCAACAATAATAGGACAACCATCTGTATGTTTTTATTATTATTATTTCCAGTATTTATATGGATAGGTTTAAAAACAAACAAAAACGCATTATCTGGATTTGGTACTCCGCAGATTGACATGGGCTTGATAAAGGAAGAATTCCAGCGTAACTACGGGAAAAGCTTGGCGAGTTTCATCAAAGGCGACACCAGCGGAGACTACAAGAAGATCCTTCTGGGTCTCATCGGAGAGGCGTGATGACGTCGTCGTGCTTGCCGACGTCATCTGATTAAATACTATTCACATCATTACCTAGAACAGCGACAAGCGGCCTCCTGTCTCGGGGAATGTGTGTATGCGTGCTTTTGCACATGCATTGCATTCCTTGAAGGCAGTTATTGGGCAGATTGTGTATAGAGGGTAAAAGCTCCATGTGCTAGGATACATCATATCGCCACAGAAATATGCAAAACGTACATTAATCATCTTTGAATGGAATCATCAAATCGTCATACTTAAATTCATAGCAGTTAATATCTTATGTTGTTTCTTACCCGATTAGTCCAATCAAAAGTAGGAGAGAAGTTACCTTGACGCATATTGCATTGAGATATAGCACTACATTAGTTTAGATTTAAAAACATGTAATTTGTATAATTAATGTTCTTACTACATGTATTATTACACATAACACGGTGGTTCGTGTGTTTTGGTGGGGTTTTTAAACACCATATTAACAAACAGAAATTCGCTCATAGCGTATATAATTGAACAGTAAGTTAGCTATCTCTTATTTCATCACACCATTATTCATCTGCATTGATTAACAACGGATCCAATTGAACAACATATCGAATACCAGATAACAAGGCAATACATAACCAAGAAAAATATATCCCAATTGATGTTGACATTCAGATGGTGATTTTCGAAGAAAGGAAAATGGAAAATGTAGCCTATCTACTTATTTCTTTCTTAATAGTACTACATATACTTTGTTTCAATATTGAATTTATTCATTCGTTGTCATATGTTATTATTATAAGAGCGTGTAGATGTTTTGACTGTGAGTGTTATCTCGTATACGCTGATTGTAAAATTTAAATATTCTCTAGGATCGGTATCCAATTATATTTATTCGTCATAACACTATGACTTAATTTATCGCTGATCATAAAAAGAGTGGTTTATTCTTTCTCTAATTTCGTTGTCCGATATAATATTTCCATTCTACTATATTGTATTTTATATAACATTCTAATTATCATTAAATTTTCGTTCATTAATTTTCTCCTACTCTGTAGGATATTGGAAACGAACGAAGATTTAATTTTAAGTAGTTTGTTGATTATAACGGTATATTACCACAGCACTATATACTAGTGTATTATGCATATATTGTCACATTACCTCTATACTATTGATAATGTCCTATGTACATATATAATACTGCCACGCGAAACAATTACACATAGTTGTCTTGAAATTCCTGTTCAATCAACAATTATGAATAACTAAACTGAATGTTTTATATTGTATTTCTTGAAAAGAACATTTAGAAGGCGCCATGATCACGATATACAAATAAATAAGTTCTTGTAGTTATCTTCGAAAACGAAAGAAAATTATCCAGCCCATTTCAGTTAGTATTTTAAATTGTGTGTAATTTGTAATGGCAGCCTCAGATCTATACGTGCATGTTCGATCAGAACCCGTATGTGAAGTATTCCTTAGGGTAAACATAGCTACGTGTTCCAGTGTGTTATTATTTTGACTCCATCAGGGCGGATTCTCGTCCTAATAGTATTATGGTAGATGATACTACTGATTTGGTTGAGTACCACCCGCTTTAACGAATCCAGGCCCCAATATTACGAAACTTTTTTTGAGCACGATTTGATGGTCACCTCAGGTTTTGTTCACAAATCCTCGTATAAAATTTGAGCTTGAGCATGAAATAATACTAGAAAGTTTCGCAATCTCGGGGCCAGATGTTGAATTCTAATTTGGACTTCAAGTTGCACGCTATAGTCCCCTGTAGATGTCACAAACTGAAACTAGTATTAAGAAGAAAATAGGCTCACTTAGACAAGACAATAGGATATACTTTCGTGTTTGCATATGCAAAACGGTTCTGAATTTTCATATTTGAAAGAAACCACATAGACCCCATGTGGAAATCATTGATAAAGTACACAAATTATATCCGATTGCGTGTCCGAGGTAGTCTTACTAGAACAGATTATGTATCCACAGTTTTCATTATTCACATTTTTAAATATATACTCTTGCACAACATTACATCCTATTTATTTAATCCCCCTTTTTTTGCAAATAGTAATTTCGAACAACATTACTCCCATAGGAGGCTGGTTGCAAATGGTAATTTCGAACAAAATTACTCCATGAAATTCTAGTTGTATTATCAAAGCTATCGAAAAACATGACGAAATAGAGGTTCTAATGTCAAACCTCAATCATTATTTTTTTCTGCAACTCTCAAAGCTACTAAAATACCATCACAATAATTGTGCTACTTCGTGGCACTATGAAAAAATAATTGATTGCGTGCCAAGGAATGGGAGCTAACATGTCTCTAAATGAGTCTAGTATACACAGTGACAGCGATATATAGACATTCCAAGACATTACTTACTTGTAGCACACGTTTCTGTAATATATCGAGTACTAGCCTATCTTAAAGTGATACCGAATACATAGTAAACTCTGACATGACGGTGCAGAAACTACCATATTCAATTTGTTAGGTATCGTTGACTTTTAACGAAATTTAAATCGCGGTATATTTAAGAAACATGTGCTACATTTAAGTTAATGCCATCAATTTGTGTGCATAATACTCGCACGTTTCAACATGAATGCCCATGTATATGCTAGAATGTTCAGCGATCCACCTCCAAGTATTTATCACTTCATGCCATCGTAAATACTTCGTGTCATCTCGGGATGTCGATAGGTCGATCCGAATGTACCATCATGGCGTTAGAGGTTCCACGATCATATATGATTATCATAGTCTAGCTCCTGACAGCGGTAATCGACTCCACCTAGACGTTAATTCACTATAATAATATGTATGGCAAGAAGTAGACAGCGCTGTAGGAGAGTATGCATGAGAAGAAAGGAGTAGCTATCATCAATAATGGTCTCCTATTTGCTTCTGGTTTTCTTTATTTTATGTTGTCTGGTGTTTTCCCGTTTTGTTATAAAATGTTAAATATATTCGTTTTGAATCTGTTATCGACTCCATTTCTATGGTATAATATGTCATCATTAAACTCCGTTTGACTAATGATTTCGTGTGACGTTTTGTTTTCTTTGCCCCCATGATTCCAATGCTCGATGCGATCTGACTAGATCTCACACGTCCATGAGAAGCGATGCATCGTAGAAATGCTAGTGACTTTTGAATACTAGCACATACAATCATTGGAGAAATGCTTATTTGTACTCGGAGAGAGAGAGAGCGAGAGAGAGAGAGAGAGAGAGAGAGAGAGAGAGAGAGAGAGAGAGAGAGAGA
>JAULBP010109531.1:0-10141 GCA_032355345.1 Lepetodrilus pustulosus | reverse complement strand
GACAGTTACATCCACACTTCCTCGGTGTATCGGTCAATATCCCAACAGTTTTGGTCGTGATGCCTCCTCGGCTACCGTCTCGGAGGCCCCACGACCCAAACTGTAGGGATATTGACGCCTCGACGGCGCCACGACCACAACTGTAGAGATATTAACCGATATGGATGTAACTCTTACTTGTACTAGCTGTTAATTTACCTAAATGTTCATGTTCTTGTATTATCTATATCAAGCCTGACAAAATGGAAAACATAAATAATCACCACATCGTCTGTACTGTCCCATCAATCAAATACCATCAACTATGTACAAGAACACGACGAACCGGATCGTACATAGAAGCCTTTGCAAATTTCCAAGAGCTCTGCTGTAGGTTTGAGAAGCTTCTTGGTAGCATCACTTGTCAGAGAGTCTGTGTTGCTGGTGTCGAAAACCGGCCAGCACTGGGCTCGATCCCAGAACCGTGACATGAAGAAAGGCGTCAATGGTAGAAGTTCCACATTGTCCTCGGGGAGGCTTCGTAGTTCATCTCTCCATTCTGTCAGAGGCAGAGCTCTGAGTGTAGTCCCTTTGAAAAGATCTCTGAACGGAATCGTGTTCTTGTTGAACAAGTGAAATACCCTACGATCATTGCTCTGGCCCGAACGAATTGTGCATGCTATTTCTATCATAGCTTTGGCACAGAAATCAACTGGCGTGAGATCATAAGGAAAGCTTAGGTCAGGATAACTGCCCATCTTATTCATGCCAATGAGAGTACGTGCAAATAAGTCGTTTGTGGGTCCCACTCCGTCGGACGAATTTCCAGAAATCCGGGCCGGGCGAAAGATGGCGCCTCCTGGAAGGTGATCAAGAGCCTTCATGACAAGTTTCTCGCTTGCCCATTTGCTGAGGCCGTAACCGCCCTCTATCGGAGTCGGGTCAGTGAAGGAGTCCGCCTCCATCATCATCGTATCTGTAGTATTCACAGGAAACAGAAACACGGTCAGCGACGAAGTCAGGAACAGGTACTTCCGTCTATTTTTAACTGCGAATTTGATGAATTCTCTGGTGCTGTTGACGTTTGCTTGTCTGTGGGCCTCGTAGCTCCTATTGAAGTCCATCATTGCTCCATTGATGAACACAGCATCGACATCGTTGGTTAGAGCGTCGTATATATCAGGAGCGATGCCGAGGTTCTTTTGAGAAAGGTCACTGATGACGATGGCAATTCTGTTGCTGTACTCGAATTTCCACAAGCCGTACTTCCTTAGATTCTCGACGACTCTGCCAAATCCTTTCACCTCCGTTGTCCCTCTGACCATGCAGCAGATGTTGCCGATAGTCTTCTCGAGGAGTTCACTCAGCATGTATGCTCCCAGGAATCCGGTGACACCAGATATCAAGATGGTCATCGCTACCTTCCTACCAAGCAGCGGAGGAGAGCACTTCAACCCAATGTCAACATCAAACAGTTTGCCCACACTTCCACTGAAGTCCAGTTCCGTATCAGAAAGAACCAGACAGGTCAACTGACTCGAACTTCTACGAACAGTATTAGCTGATCCTGGTGTTGCAGGTTCTCGTTTCTTCTGTATCACCTGAGCAAATGCCTCGATCGTGTCTGAAGATCCTATGTCGGTGAAAGAAAGATGTATCAAGAAGTGTGTCATGATAGCTCGTTGAAGCAAGACCAGATGCAAGGAGTTACCGCCCAGTTCGCTGAAGGAGCTCGTTCTGTACATGCTGTAAGCTTGTGAATTGTCCAGCTGAAGAACCTCGCACCAAAGTCGTGCCACTGCCAGTTGTGTCTCGTTCAAGTGACTGTGTCCCACGTTGATGTTTTGCTCGTGGATGGTTTCGTCTCTGGACAGAGCATCTCTGTCCACCTTGCCGTTCACAGTCATGGGGAAATCACGATTTCTGAACTTCTTTATATATGTTGGAATCATGTATTTAGGCAGGACCTTTGCCAAGTACTCTCTGAGCTCTGACAGGAATACGATGTCCGGGGCAATGAAAGCAGACAAGGTTTGCTGCTGTGAATGGGAGCATCTGTGTACGACAACGACTGCGACCTGCACCATGATGTGCTGAATCAGGACCTGTTCAATCTCGCTGAGGTCGATCCTGTGTCCTCGGACTTTAACTTGGTTGTCGATCCTACCTACGAATGTTAACACACCGTCCTCGTCCTTGAGGGCGTGGTCGCCTGTTTTGTACAGCAGTTCGGTCTTGCTTGACATCGGATTCTGGACAAAGGAAGCGTGGTTTCTGTCTTGCGCGTGACCTATGTATCCTTCAGATAGACCTCGTCCACCTATGTACATCTCTCCAACGACGCCCGAAGGAACCGGCTGCATGTAGTCGTCAAAGAGGTAAACATAGCATCCTGCAATAGCGCGTCCAATTGGGAGGTCGTGCTTATCTTCTCCAGTGCGACTGCCCATATCGTGCTCATACATTGTGGCGCAGACGGTTGTCTCCGTGGGCCCATAAGCATTGAAGACTCTGACTCCAGTACCCTTTGACCATTTCAGCGCAACACGCAGTGGACATGGCTCACCTGCTGTGACTAGCTTCCGGACGGTTGGCAGATCGGAAGGACTGTATATATTGAGCACAGACGGAGGAAGAGTAACAGTGGTCACACCTAGTGCAGATATGGTCATGGCAAACTCATGTCCATGTTTCTGGTCCTTCTCGATGATTGCTAGCGTTCCTCCAGAAAGCAACGAAGTGAATATTTCTGAAATGGACGCGTCAAATCCAATTGATGCGAACTGAGCAATGACATCCGAGGCGTCTAAATCCCACTGTGCAATCTGAGCTTCTGTCATGTTGAAAACGCTTGATTCCTTTACCTTCACACCCTTTGGTCTTCCCGTTGACCCTGACGTGTAGATTATGTAGCATGCTTCATCACTGGCTTGGCATTCTTTGCGAGATTCTTCCTGAATAATGTCTTGATCGCTAATCTGGATGCCATTCCAGCTGATCATTACCATTGTCTTGCCGCAAATCTTTGTTCTGAATCTCACAGTGGACTCTGGGATGGAGTCAAGAAGACTCCCAACGTACAGTTCTTCAAATATCAGCATTTCCCTCACATTCGAGTCACTGAGAATGAATTTTACTCGGTCAGGTGGATAATCAGTTGGAATTGGGAGGAATGTGACTCCACATTTCAGCATGGCTAGAACTGTCAAGACGTACTGAATTGAGTTAGGCATATGTATGGGTATTGTATGTGTTTCTTGGGACTTCCTCTCGCAAATCAAACCGGACAATTTTGTTATGTATTTATGACACTTTTCATAGGTTAGAGAGAGGCCGGTAGATTTCATGGCTATTCTTTTTGGAGTGTCCGTGCACCATTTCTCCAAGCCTTTTATCACGGTGCGTTGCTCTGAGGACTTCTCTTCTTCACAGTGTGTATACCATTGCTTTACTTCGTCTACGGATATCAAGGAAATGTCTGACAACTCTAGCGATACCGAGGACTTCAAACTGGACAGAAATGTTGAGAAGTGTTTGATTGTGTTACAAATGTACCCGTAATTCTGTCCAGGTATCTTGTTATATGTTGCCACCAGTTCGTTCCTTTCTGTTTCGAACAACAGCAACATGTTGCACTCGTGGAACACTTCCTCTGGAATGGTGCAGCTGCCTTGTCCAAGGACCAGGTTGTGGAAAGGCGACCTTGCAGGGATTGCATACCTGTGGAACACATCTCGCAGGAACGGCTTGTCGAGGTTGTGTCGTTTCAAATCTGACTCGAGCTTCATAATGGCAGAATTGGCTTCTAATGTAAGCTGGACTTGAAATTTGCACGGGAGGATGTTCACATATAGTGATGTAATATCACTAGGTACTGTATCTGCTTTTGCCAGAAATCCGATGTTCACTTCAGACACGCAACACACCCTCGCTAGAAATGCTAGGAAAGCGGCATGCAAATAAGTAACGTCAGAATTAGGTTCAAACTCACAAATTGTAATTTTTTTAACATCCAACCTGCCGGATGTGTCCATCATATTTGCAAGGACATTCATTTTCTGACTGAAGAATGTTGTCGGTTCATATGATTGCAATTTCCTTTTCCAGAAACCCTCTTTCTTCCGGATTAATTCCAGATGTAGGTCACCTGATATTGCGACGTTAGAGTGGATACTTTGTCCAGGTGACAGTCCCTGTTTCTCGAGGCCCTTTGGAAGGATTGGACTGCCATCAAGCTGTGCCAGATTCAGCTTTATTGGGTCGGTATCTGTAGCAATGACGACAGTCGGGCTCACAACACACAGCACAGTACCAGGAGACACGGTATCGAAGAGGTCTGACACAGGTTCCGCTGACTTCACCAGGAGATACGATCCCAATGGCGTCTTGATCCTCGCAACGCCTACCATATTGTCATGATGGCCGTATTCCAGAGCTCGCACGAAATTATAAATCGTTTCAAAGCTTGTTTTGAAGTCGAGGATGCCCATGTTGGGTAAGAGTTTGTAGATGCTATAATAAGTCCTCAGAGACAGATCCTGGGGAACTGGATGAACACCGCCCGTCATGATATCCCGCAAGAGAACGTTGAATGACCTTCTTGATGCTTCCTGACACTTCATGTTGAGAGTAAAAACAGTATCATCCGCAGCAATGGTGACTTTTTCAGACGTGAGAATATCACCAGTGTCGATTCCTGTTTCCACGACGTGCCAACTGACGCCATGACTTGTCTCCCCATTGACGATTGCCCAGCAGGTGGCGTTGCTGCCTGCATAGCGGGGCAGAATAGAATCATGGTAGTTCATAGTCATGCAGCGCGATACACTGATTTCTTCTTGTTTGAGAATTCTGGGGTTGTTGATGCTGAATATGTAATCCGGTCGTTCGCTACACAGCGATTCTTCGATATTAGTTCTACTAGAGAAGATGGCGATATTTCTGTCATCGCAGAAGGACACTGCATTGACTGTATCGGTGAAAACGGCAGATATTTTGAAACTGCTTTCTAATAGGTCACTGAGGCAGGACAGTAGCAGCGTTCCTTCTCCGATCACCGCGGCCTGGAGAGTCATCTCGAGTTGCCGTATGCTGTAACAACAACGTAGATTATAGAACACTTCTTGCCTAGGTGTAAGATGGTCGTGTATGCAAATGCTTGTTATATTGAGACAATGAAAACTGCTAGGTACTTTTTACCAAATGCGAACACAAAAAGCTAATTCAAGCGATGCGATATATTTCTAGATTCGTTCTTAAAGAATTGTCGATGGTAATCATGTATACATGATTTAACTCACAGAATACACATGAGGCACTTGGCAGTCTATAGGTGTGTGAGGTGTGTCAGCGTTGATTGGCGCCGTTACAGACCTGGCACTGCATGTTTTATCACTGATTTGCGCTGCTATAATTTAGAATATTGATAGATAGATTCACAATGGAAATGGACTGCAAGGTGGCTCACGGGTACCATATAACAGAGTACATACGATGTAGTAAAGCTAGCCGTACCTGAACGTATAGGTAACTAGTGCAATCGAGGTTCATAAAAATTGTCAGAAAAGATTTCTCAATGCATTTTGGCTCTTTGATATGTCCACATGAATACTACAAATGTTTACCAAAATTTGACGGGGAAAATACCTCGAATTCAAGATGACCGCCAAGAAAGCTAACGAAAATGAAAACGTAAACATTATGCCACCTATGAAAATAAATCCATGTAAGATGACTATTCATATTAGCCCTATACGACTAGACGCATACAATATTGTCATGCATGTATCAATATAACTAAAACCATTGAAAGGTATGCATACAAGAAAATATATTATATAAATGCACTCCTATCAATTGATGTTTCGTAACAAAATTTCGCAATGGTTCAAAAGTAGAGTTCTCTCAGAAGGTAATCATCTACTTGCCCACCTGTGTATGCTATTGACCATAGTAACATGCCATGATCCTGAATAGAGATGCAGCTATTTTATCCATTCTGTGTGACTTCAACGGACTGAAGTTGTGTCATGCAGAGTACCCAGCTCTATTCTGTTGCCTAGCCAGGCCTGGAAGTAGACCCTCTGGCTGTGGAATCTGGCAGCATCCGATGTTGGTGAAAGTCGTTCGTGGGACAGATCTATAGATATATGGCATTGCAATTGCAGCCACATTCTTGGTGAACGTTCAACACACCTTCAGTTATAATCTGGACCATACATATTGGAGCATGCAGGCATAGATAGTTTCAATAGCGTTATTGCTAGCCTTCTCAATTTCTTAGTGACGTTGCTACGTGTTGAAGATCATAAACGTTTCCAATGCCATATAAGGACAGTGATGTATCACACTCTGATTCATGCTCTCCTGACAGCGATAGCACATCAGTCTGTAGTATACGCTGTCACACTACGAGGGGTTTCGCGTGTTTAACATTATAAGGAATTTGATTGGCTAATATTAGTATTAGTATTAGCTGATGGATCAGGCGGAAACCAGCAACCAATATCGAATATTGAATTGGCGAAAACGGTACCAAATCAATTGGTAGGAAACGTTACCTTGACTTATATTTTAAGGAGATAATGGACTAAAATAGTAAAAGGTCTACTGTTTGGAATTTAGACGATATCAATCGTTAATTGATAGTTTCCAAATTGAACATTTGCACGTTTTGGATGTTGCCGGTTTGCAACTTAACACCCAATACAATTATGTATAATGCTGAACACACGAAAACCCTCGTAGTGTGTCAGCGTGTAACACAGACTGTTGTGTTCTCGCTGTCAGGAGAGCATGAGTTAAGGTGTACCACCCTTAAAAGGAAAGCTGAACTGAGTACAGTTTGCATTTAGTGTTCAACTTTTCCGATAATTCTAAATGGTCGATCAATTGTTGTCCGCCATTGTTCATTACAATTATAAGATCACACTCGATTACTCGAGTATCACTTTATTACTCGAGTAGTATATGTACCCAACCCATACTCGAGTACCCGGGTACCCGTTTCAGTCCTATTATGGACGGGGTGTCATTGTCAATATTATTGTATGTTACAAAGTACATATAGCCCGTTCTTAATACTTATTCATGTGACACCTTCTAGAAATAAACCATACCAACACGAGGTTAAGGGTCAAGCGGAAGAAATGGTGTTAATGCCTTGCAGCGTAACGTTAGGCGATGGTGATGCGCTTCATGACTCGCACTGTTTTTATCACTTTCCTGAAAAATGGTGAATTATGGACATCAGGCGAGACGAGGATCCCAATTTCACTGTAGGGTAGACAATTGCATTTACTGTTTGTAAGTTGAAGACGATGTTCCGATATTGACAATTCCCAGAAGCGATGTAAATATGTGCATAACAGCTGATGGGTATTAAACATCTCGTGAAAACGTTTAACATCACCGTATATTTTGGAAACTTTAAACTTTACAAAGTTTACAAAGTCTGCCCTGTGACAGTGGAGAAACTGAATTTATTTCAAAGACGTGTGCGTTACAGTCACTTGTCTGCGTATTAATGTTCACCGTCTGCGTCTTTATTGGTAAGTAGTATTGTCACCGCTAGTATGAGCGATATAATAAGAGACGCTAGTACATTTAAATTGTGTGTATGTTTACTGTATTAATGTTGATCTAGTAAGCCATACAAACTTCATAAACTTCATATTACTTTTGATTGGCTGGTTTAAAATTCTACACACGGGAAGACATCTCGTTCTACCGCCAGGGTATCAATCGACCTGCCGGATAAATGGGGTCAATGATAGGAAAGGTAATAACGTCGTCAGCGAAGCTCGAAGTTGTACGCTTCCCTCTGGGAGATGGATTTGCACTTGCGCTGCACTTAATACACTCATCGGTCGTACACTGCTGTTCTGTATTTCAAAAGTCGCCCCTATACAGAAATATGTATTCAAAACAGTTGGTGATAGTTATAATATAAACAGTTTTTATTATAATGGGGAAAAGCCTGAAGTCCCCCACACCTGCTTCGTGTATCTTAAGAGGCGAGAAATTGGGGCAACCTGTTTGCCGTGGGTTGCGTCCTGTGTCGTTGGATGAAGGGATCCTGGAGGTTGAGAATAATTGGGTTTCTGCGGATCACATGTTCTAACACACCTCTTTGGCCTGGAATTCACCTAAACACGTGGTAGTATTGGCCCAATACTATCAATCAGTTTGTTAACGCAATGCAATGGCTTGAGTGTAATAACTACATTCATATTGCAACAACACCTTTGACATTACTTTTCCAAGCTAAAATGTACATGTTTACCTTGTTTATTGCAAAGCGCTGGCTCGGGTTAATCTAGTTCTCTTAACCTCTGAGTTCTTGGTGCTCTAGGAACACTGACCACTTACTATGGCGTTGTGCTTATGGACCTTTTAAATCTACTTATGTTAATGTTGCTAGAGTATATAATTTATGTAGCCCTAATAACTGGCTGGTGGAAATCCGCAGCCTGCACTTTATTGCCCTTGTTGGTACTCCGTGGGGAACAGAAATGCTGAATATAACTAAAATAAACATGGCAACCAACACAAATAAAAAACGAACGTTATCTTCATCATCATCAGATTCTTCCACATCAGATGAAATACCTTCTTATCCATGTTCATCAAAATCTTTGTCTCGATTCATCATCGTCAAGCCAGCTGGACAGCAACCTATCACAATCAATCCTTTCGTTGTGGCTAGAACAGTTCAGGCAGTTGCGGACAGCGCCTTCAAGATGGCTCGCTCCTACTGGATTGTGCAAATCACAATCAAGCAAAACATATTCTCAGCTTGAAGCATATTGACGAAAGTTCAGTTCTGTCTGCTCCTCACGGGTCACTTAATACCTGCCGGTGAATCGTCCGAGACAGGAAACGCTTATTGGAGTCCCCGTCAGAAGATGAGATTCCGGCAGAACTGAAGTCTCAATCTGTGTCAACCGTAAAACGTTTTTCCATCAACAAGGATGGAAAAACAATACATACGAACACATATATACTGCCCATCACCAGTAGCACCATGTCAACTGAAATAAAGGCAGGGTATCGTAACTTCCGCGTAGAAGTGTACGTACCCAATCATCTTCGTTGCTTTCCCTGTCAGGAATATAGTCACGGTTCACGGACGTGCAAAAACGCACCAGCGTGTCGTCGCTGTTGTTCCAAGGAAGATAGCAGTGACAGTTGTAGCAGCTCACGTTACTGCTGCAACTGAAAAGGCGACCACATGTCATCATCCAAGGAGTGCTCTGTTTGGAACCGGGAATCTGCTATAAACCGCCTAAAACATGAGGGAAACATAAATCATAAGCACTTCTTCATCTTCATCATGAGCACTTCCCCAGATGTCATACTCTGCCGCTGTAAAGAAGGTCTCGCATAGTCTCGTGTCAAACACTAAGAGCATGGGTTAACACAGAGATTCCCAATAGCACTTCAAACACAACCAAAAGCAAATCTATCCGCCCCAAAAACACATCTAACCCAACCATCCTCTACTTCAATAGATTGTGTCTTCTATGGCTTCCATTCAGTCTGGTCAGGCTTTGAAATCTTCATCTCGAACTTCTTCACAATCATCTTCAAGTCAATCAGCTTCAAAGTTCTTCATCTTCACCTTCGCAGAGCACGACGTGTAAAACAAAAAGAGTCAGCGTAGTTTAAATTGTGTCGATCTAACAAAGGTGAGGATGATCCGATAAAATCGTATTAACTATATTCACATCTCGATGAGATTGATCTCGATGCAACGCCCACATCTAGGCGACGCGGCACCAATCAATCCACCATCATAACGTGTTGTAGGCATTTTATTGGTCTAATATATATTTACAACATACATTTAATGGCCAACACACTTTAACAGTGGAATTGTCGGGGTTTTAGGGCTAATTTTAATGAAGTACAGCGTTTGATTAAAAAATATAATCCACAAGCAATATGCTTGCAGAAAACTCTCCTGTAAAATACAGACACTATTGACTTTCGTGGCTATACTTTATTACATGCATAATATGGCATTGGCCCTCATGGTGGGTCATGAATTAATTCATCAAGGAGTACTACACAGTCCTTTAAGCTTAAACACTAACTTGCAGGCTGTGGCAGTTCGCCTTACTTTACATGTGGCAGTTACTTTATGTTCTTTATATATTCC
>JAULBP010109520.1:0-10142 GCA_032355345.1 Lepetodrilus pustulosus | reverse complement strand
CCCTCCCGCGTGGAGATTTCGCCCCACTACCTACCTCCATATATTCCACCGATTATTATCTCCCCATCCAAATACTATTTAAAACGCTCATATTTTTTAGATAGTACTATGCGTAGTATTACCCACATAACTTTGCTCAAACGCAATGAGCAGGATCATTTTACTGAGCCAAAATAGGGCTAATACTAAATCCCCATAAATTGACTCTGATTAGCTTCGAACTGATCCTGAGCCTTCTGAAAGTCAGTTGGTCGACCAATATCCATCCATTGCCCTTCATGGTGGTAAACATGCACAGGTAGGTCTCGTTCCAACATTATGTGCATAAGATTATCGAACCCAAAAGGGATACCTTTGGGAATCAGATCTAGAATGCCCGGCTCCATGCAATAAATCCCCATACTAACTTTATAATGCAGCGTCGGCTTCTCACGAAACTCAATCACCCGATCACCGTCCGTCTCTAGGACTCCCAAATCAACATGAACATTCTTTGATGTAACACCAACCGTTAGTAGTCCTCCATGGGACTTATGAAAACTCGTAAAAGCTTGTAGGTCGAGATCCGTCAGCAAGTCACCATTTAACACAAGAAATGATTCATCAAGTTTATCTTCAAGTAAATTTAAAGCACCTACGGTCCCTAATGGCTCAGGCTCCTCGCTATACTGAATACTTAGATCCCATTGCCGGCCATCACCACATAACGCTTGAATTAAATGCCCCAAATAGCCGGTTGTAACATAGGCATTTTCTATCCCATTACGACGCAACCACTTAAGCAACATCTCGATAACAGGAATCCCGCCGATCGGCATCAATGGCTTAGGTAAAATTAAAGTATAAGGCCGCAGACGCGTCCCCTTCCCTCCTGCTTGAATAACTGCTTTCATATCCATCCTCCTTTATTACATTTTACCATCAAGGTATTTCCCGGTTTCCTGGTGATCAAATTCGGGTACCATCGCCGTAAACAACGCGACAATATCCGCTTTGCTCCAGTACCCTTGTTTTTTTAGTTTACCTATTTCACCTGTAAACCATTCCAATTGCTCATTATCATACTCCAAAGAATTTTTTATCACGCCAACATTACTAAACCGCTGTAAATCCAGCGCCTGGCCTTCGCTATAAAATTCCTCGAAATCTTTCTCACCCGTGGTATTGCTAGCAGAGAAATAACAGGGCCACTGCTTTTTCTTCGCCAATGAATCTAACGCATTTCTTGCTTCTTCCTCAGATTCACACTCAAAAGGCTCATAACCTAGATGGTGTAAATAGCGCCGAGCAATTTCATCAAAGGTGATTAAATGAAGTTGTTCACTCAACTTCGGAAAAAATATATCCCGATTATTCCCAAGCAAACAGGACATCAAGCAAAGCTCTCCCGATTCTTTCGGCGTTACGAAGTAGCGCCGAACGTCATTCGGCGCAGCAATCGGCTGCCTTTTCTGAATTCGTTGATTAAACCCGTGCAAAAGGCTCCCGTCAGAAAACGCCACATTTGCAAACCTCGCTGTAGAAACAGGTACATCAACCGAACGGCGCATCAGATACTGCTCCATAATACGCTTGGAGCAGCCCATCATATTAACAGGGTTAGTGGCTTTGTCAGTAGACACGCAGAAGTACTTAGAAGCTCCTAGCTCAATCGCCTGTCGTAACGTTTTATCCGTATTAAAAATATTCACATCGACCATACGCATCAACGTATAGGGATCTTTTTCGCTCCTTACATGCTTAAGCGCCGACAAATTCAACACATAGTCATACGGCCCTTCCTGCATTACTAAAGCATCAAACTCAGGCGAACCAATATCCAATGCAAATGTACGGAAATCACCCTTGATATACCCTAAAGAGCTTCGAATATCCCGCACTAACTCCACCATATTGTTTTCACTAATATCAACAATATGTAACACTCTTGGACAACGGCGAAAAATCTCCTTACAGACTGCTTGGCCTATAGACCCCGCTCCACCTATCACTAAAAATGATGCCTCCGCTACAGTTGATCTCAAATCATCATCATATTGAGAGATATCATCTGTAAATAACTCAGCCTTCCGGCCAATAAGATCTAAAATAAAATCCATTAATAAACCTAATAATTAACTAAACCAAAACGCACGCAGCGCCGTAACACAAATCTAACTACCTATAAGTTGCCTAGATTTCTACAGCAAGAAGGGGGGCAACCTATCCCAAGGCTTTCTTCAAGCTCTCAACTACTCCATCGACTTGTTCGAATGTCATAGTAGGATACAAAGGCAGTGTTAACACGCCCGCAGAAATTCGATCCGCGACCGGAGTTACCCCAAACTTTCGATCCTTGAACGCACTGAATTCTCGAAACGAGGGGTAATGAATACTGGTTTGAATCCCATCACCCTTCATTGTGTTGATCAATTTAACTCTATCGACGCTATCATCTAACAACACTATGAAAATATGATGACTTGGTTCACAATTTGGCACATTCATAAACGGAATCTGAAGGCTTTTTTGATCCTTTAACAAATCGATATAACGCTCGACAATTGCCTTACGCTTTTGATTCCCCTCCATCAGCTTATCCAACTGCACCAAACCAATTGCAGAGCGTATCTCATCAATCCGATAATTTAGACCCGGTTGCGCAACATCATAGGAAATAGCCCTTCCCTTAAACCGATCCAGTGTCAAGCTCGTCATTCCATGCGCCCTATAATAGCGTGCTTTCTGGTCAAGCTGCTGTGAGCGAGTCGATAACATCCCTCCTTCGCCAATCGACAAGTTCTTATTCGTAAAAAAAGAAAAACAACCAAAGTCACCAAATGTCCCACAGGCACGTCCTCGATATGTCGCACCTGGTGCATGAGCTACGTCTTCAATCAGGCGAATATCATGCTTCTCGCATAAAGAAACGATCTCATCCATGTCACAGGGATAACCTGCGAAATGAACAATAATGACAGCCTTAGTGTTTGCCGTAATACGCTCAGCGATAGTCGCTGCCGACACATTCCAACAAGCCTCCGACTCACAGTCAGCCAGCACAGGTGTCGCACCCACCATCTCAACTACATTGATATCTGCCACAAACGTCAGCGCAGGAATGATTACCTCGTCTCCAGCTCCAACACCGCAAGACAAAAGAGCCAAATGCAACGCCGCCGTACAACTGGAGACCGCAGTACAAGATACATCCCCACCTAACATCGTGGAAAATTCTGTCTCAAACTCACGCGTCCGCCCACCCATAGTGATCCAACGACTCTCGATCACGTCCGTTGCTGCCTGCGCCTCGCGTGAATCATAATTCAACTCAAATAACTGCACTTTCCACATAGCTTAATTTCCTAAGTAAAATCCTGGAGCAAGCTCGAGAACCCGAGCTGCTCTTGCAAACAAACGATAAGCGAATAATGTAACCAACTTTATATAAAGAGACAATTACTTCAATCAACCAATTACTGCCCGAAGAGCGGGTAGCTTGATAAAAGCTCCTGACATTACTTTCTCGCAGGAGATAAACGTATGAACATTCGGTAATGGGTTAAAACTGTAGTTTTCTGTGCCATGCTATCAAGACGTTCGGCGTCCTTATTGTGAGAGTCCTAAAATCATCAAGTTGTCATGCCCTCTGGGTGCAGAGAAAAATGCAACGGCTACACAGCGTTGTTTATGTCAAAACAAAAACTGCGAAACACAGACCTTTATGCTGAACAGGCGTAACTTATTGATTTAAACTACTATTGACAATAGAAATCACTAAGACACATTTTTTAACTAATTGATTAAAATAGATTTTATTGGGTCGCTTTATAGCAGCATGCTGAATTACAGCCATAAAGCCTGTGGATAATGAACGTTGAATGGTCTGCGAAGAAGCTAAAATAGATGAACAGGGTCATTTGTAGGCAATAAGTCCAATCCACACTGAATTTGGCGATAGTGGATTAAATCTGTGGTTAAACATGAATATCAACCCAAACTCAACCTTATCAATCCAATGCTAATCATCAGCTAAGGAGCTAAATATATTAACTTGACAGATAAATAGGTCTGTCATCGCTTCTGAATAGCACACCACCTCACCGTGAATCTAGAAACTTTTCTAAAAGGCAACGACACCACCAAGAGCGATGACAGTCCAACTTACCCGTCAAAAAACACTATAAGATATGGGACTCTATATTTTACCAATAGCCGGATATATTATATTTATAAAAACTCCCCTATACTTTAACTATAGACAAAAAATTACCATATTTGTTCCATGCTTTTTTACGATTTTCACAAAATATAAGGGGTTCACCACGAACTAATTACCTCAGTTTTTTCAGTAGTTAGGAATCACTTCCAGAAGTTAATCGGCTCCCAATGCAAATAAACTGAGATAAATTTGTAAAATTTCAGGTAAAAAGAGGTTATGAAAATCAAGCTGTATTGACGACGAAGCTAACCCGATAACTTATGACTTCCCTACCTCATACCATCCTGCTTATAGCGGTCAACCAACTCAAAAACTCGAATGCCATAACTCCGTAACATTCCCTTGGTCTACCACTGCAATCGATGATGCCCCATATTTCCATAACTCCCTGAGACCTAATGATTGACGTTCACTGGGGTTTCCCCACCCTTTTTCTAGTTGCTGAAGGGAGATGGGGGTATCGAGTTGATCCGTAAGCAACATAGGGTTGCCATCAATCGTAAGAATCTCATCTTTGCGCCTAGAGAGAAAGCGCTTAACGATCAGTGGCCCTGTTCGAAGAGTCGTAGTTCTCCATCCGGATTTTGCTAGGTTCTCTGGAGATTTAAAATAGTTCATCAGATTGGTATCGATAAGCGCTGAAGGAGAGTGTGATCGTGTCGTCAGTGATGCATCACAATCAGTGGATCCACCCAGTTCCAGGCAAATGGAGCGTCGATAAACCTGCGGTAAATACTCAAACTGAGCTTGGAGAGTAAGCCACTCCCTTTTCGCTTTCATTTTTTTCCCCCGCTGTTGATACAAACGTGCAAGATTATAGCGTGCCGATAGACTCTGACCGTCACTCGACAGCCGACGAAGTATTCGCACCGCTACAGGCCACATATCAATGTCTTTTTCCTGCTCGTTAAGAATCAAGGCTCTCAATACCAATGTATCTACATTAGTATCATCTAACGACCTCGCTTCTTCTATCCTTGCCCTCGCTTTGTAGAATTCTCCCAACAAAAAGTACACCGATGCAAGATTGATACGACTAGGGATATCATCAGACCGAGAGTTGGCAGCTTTATTCAGGTACTTTTCAGCTTCTTGTAAATGTTGCTTCGCCGACAAGGGAATCGAACTCCCCAAACTTCGCGATGACCTAAATAGATGTGGTATATCAACCAAGCGTAAAGGTAACCAGTATTGATAGCGTTGCTCATCCGAAAAATATTGCAAAGCCTGTTGTAAATGCACATAACCCAGGTTAGTTTCAACCTCATGTGAGGGAAAACTCTGCGCAAAAGCCTCAAACAAGTATTGCGCATCACGTAAGCGACCAAACTGCATCAATTGTATACCCGCTTTAAAGTAAGCCACTTTGTCCTTAATCCGACTAAAACGTGCTTTTAAAAAACTTGAACGTTCTTTGGGGCCAAAGTGGGTATGGTCGTCAACTGTTCGTGTTTGCTTCACCCAATTATTGAGAAATTCCTTACTCTGGTCTTGATCTATTATCAATGTCGTATTATATCCCGCTAAAGACGCGTACAAAAAACCCGTGTCATCGGCTTGTAGTTCCTTTCTTTTAAGAGCCTCTAGATGGATATTATCCCCTCCTCCATACTCTTCTAGAAAACCAGCAGCAACGTTTCTTTTAACTGAAGACAGCCCGCTTCCCTTAGCAATGCCGGATAAGCTTAAAAATACATTCCTGTGCCAAAAATCACGCGAAACTAGATGTGCAAGCTCGTGACCTAAAACGAAGGCTAAACGCGCATCTCCTCGCGCCTGTGACACAGCGTTATAGCAGATATCCAGCGCACCACGCGATAAAATCACATAGCCATCAGGTAAAGCCACTGCCCAGGGTTGCCCCTCGCTATTGATGACTTTTAATTTAGGAGTGAAACCAATAGGATCTTCAGCCACATTCCGCACCCGCTCAAAAACCTGGTGGGCACGAGATACCTTAGCGTTCCCCTCTGCAATGACCTCTCCAAATACGTTTATGTAGTAATCGGCATGGGCACGGGGATCATCAGCAACGGCTGCTCCACTCAATACTGCAAACCAACATCCAAGCAAACACCTTTTATTGAATCCCAACACGGCTACACCTATAAGCCCTTAAATACTGCCATAGTGCGCTCTAATTGATGAGCGTAGGTTTGGCGACCCGACACCGATTGCAATGATGCTAGATCAAGATCCGCCAATCGACTGAATTGCTGCCGTTGCACGGGATGTTTTTCAAGTATTGCTTCCCATTGCTTTCGGTATTCACTGAACAAGGTCAGTTGTTCCTCCATTGGTGTCATATCATTGCTTGATTCCGCTAACTGCATCGCGAACAGCGTCGTTTCCATCCAATGCCCCATCTGATAAAGCGCACTGAGTTCACTATCGCCTCCAAACCATCGCTGAGAAATATCACCCAAAGAGGAGCTAGCGCTTTTGAAGTCGGCTTGCGCACTGAGTAATAACAAACCAAGGTGATTAGCCAAACTATCGGCACGTTTAACGATATCAGAAAGTTGATGCTCACTCTGAGCGGACAACGCTAATTCAACATCGGCCATCACCTGCCCCAACTCGAAACCCGCAGCAAGGGTTCCTTTCTTTTGACTAAAGCCAGCAGTAGGCGGAACATTAGGCTGCAAACTGTCCAAAATACCTTGCGCATTGCCCATGACACCGGACGGTAAAGGTTCATTCCATACCGCCGTTTGCAAGCTTTCCGTGCCATGCTTAACAGGCTGTATCAACCAAAAAATAACAGCAACCATCGCCAATCCAGGCAGGGCCATTTGCCAATGAGGAATACCACTATCCAGTATATTTTCAAGCCAGCGGATGACAGGTTGCAGACTCCGTCTAAGCCCAGAAAACCATCCTGTAGACTGTGCTGGATACGTCGAAATTATAACCTCAGGCTCAGAAATTTCTTCCGTAGTATTCTCCTGAACCTTTGATTGTGCATACGCGACAACATTGGAAATCACCTCATCACGATTGCCTTTTCGTTGACCCATATAGTTTTTGTACTGCTCAAATACGACCTGTTCATCATCGCTGGTAGCCTTAACCCGCAAAGAGTCCTCTACGATATTAAGTTTATCGAATAACGCTTGCTGCCTCTGTTGTGATGCTTGTTCTCGTTGACCTTGGTAATCCCGAAACAGTGCTTTTACCTCATCTAATGCTTTATCTTGATCCGTATCAGTATTCATCTTTCAACCCCTGCGCAAGTTTTTTAAGCGCGGTACGGTAGCGGGTCTTTAAGGTATTGATAGAAACTCCCAATACCTCAGAAAAATATTCCCAAGTAAATGCTTGACGTTTATCCAGCCTCTGAGCCTGAGTCCAAACCACAAAAATTAATAGACTATCGCAGTCTGGGGTATCAACCGATCGACCACCTAGCTGCTGGAGAAATGCATTCCTAACCCGCTCAAATCGAATCCACGCTTCCCGGGCATCCATGCCATTGAGTTCAGCCAAATGCTGCCAGCCAAGACGGTTTTTTTCTTCCCAATACTCTGATTCATGAACCAACAAAAAGGCAAAGCGCTGTTCGCAACTCAACGCTGGAATCAGTGTTTGAGTCAGATAGGTGATTTGATCCTGGACTTCATGCAAAGCACCGGTACCGATGCTTTGGTCGGCAGCGAGATCAATCACATTACCTTGATCTTCGTCGACCACATCCTGAATCACCTGATCCTTCACGCCCTTTCGCCGCCAATAGTCGGTCAACATATTGGTGGTTGAACGCATCAAAAATGAGGCAAACTTTCCATCATCTTTATAGCTTGGTAGATTATTGACCACACGAATCCATAGCTGTTGAGCCATATCTTCTGCGTCGTGGGGGTGTTTGCAGTGCCACAACAGGCGCTTATAAACGCTGTCGTAATGACGGCTCATAAGCTGCTCAAAAGCGCGCCCATCGGCTTTGTCTAAGTATTCGCGAATGAGTTCCCAATCCGATTTTTCGTGCTGCATATCCTTTGCTCTTCCTTTAAGAGTCAGTCGTACATCATGATTTATATCTTCCTTATATGAGAGCATAGCAAAGGGTAGGCTTTTCTGCAGAATAGTAGTATGCGTCATATCTTCACTATTCCTTAAGTGTTCCAGGCAAGAAACTGCACACGCCTATTCATCTTGCTATAAGGGTGTTCATAATCTAGTAACTCAGTATCCCCTTTCCCAATACTCAATAAACGAGAAGCCTCAATACCGTGCACACTGACTAAATATCGCTTTACAGTCTGTGCTCGTCGTTCCGATAAACCTTGGTTGTAAACACGCCCTCCTTTTGCATCAGCATGGCCTTCAATAATAAGCTTCCTCTTGCTAAGATTTTTCTGCGCCAACATTTTTCCCACAGCATCCAGGTAGGGCAATGATTCTTTCATCACTTTCGCTGAGTTGTATTCAAAGCTAAGTACAAAAGCAATTTTTTCGCTCTCTGGCTCTGCCTCATGCACATACAATCCACGCGTCGGACTAGGGAATAAAACTTTAGCCAATTGGTAGGCGCTAGGCACAGAGTCCATCAGCACGATATCATCCATTTTTTCTGCAGAGGCTGTTAGTGTGCAGAAAAAACAGGTGAGTCCCAACAATCCCTTGTTAAATAATTGATGGGATACCCCATTTACAGTTTGTGTATTAATACTCATGCTATATTCCTAAAAAAGTAGATTGACTAGATAGTTGTAATTTATATACCTTACTGAGCGCTCGTCATCGCACTCAAAAAACCTCGATACTCAGAGTCTTCTTCAAAGGACGAAGATCTGCCACCTGTTGATAGTAGTGGTACACACTTTCCATTTTCTTCAGTGGCAACGGTTGCAAGCTGCGTTCACTAAGAACCATCGGTAACTTGGCATCAAGATCCTCATAGGATGCCATGCACATAATATTCTCCCTGTCCCCTCGATGCTCCAGTTTTAGCTGAAAATGGTTGCTACCAGGAACCACCAAATTATTGCTGGCAGAGATGAAGGCATTCGGCGAAAATCGATTGGGAAAGACCTTAAAAATGTCACCCTTTGCCTCCTGGTAATAGCAGTACACATAGGCATCTGCCGTTGTTTTAACTTTAAATGACAGTGACTCTCCCACATTGAACACGGGATTCTGTCCACGGCCGGTATCCAGGGTCATAATCAGAGGCTCAACAAAATCCTCCTCCAACATTGTATGTTGATGTACAGGTTCCGGAATGTTTTTACCCGCGGTGAAGTTATACTCTTCATCCATGTATTCATCGTTCGTCGTCCATTTAAGTTTGTGGGTAATAAGCGGCATGTACGCCTTATTGATGGGCGTGCTGTCTGTCATCAGGCGATGATAAAGACCCGAATCAATTCGGCCATCCGCAGGTAGCACATTGTCCTTTTTAAACAAGGAAATTGAACGCCGTAGCCCTGCTGATGGATTGCCATCCACTTTACCGTCGTAATAGCTAAGTGCATCAAGTTTGCTCTGTACAAATACTCGCCTTTCTTGTTCGTCTAATTCGATATACCAGTCTCGGATCTGCTCTTGAACCAATGGGCTTGTGCTAGGCACATCCAAGCATTCCCAGTAAGGCACCTTGGTTAAACGCCCCATTAATTCAATCGACCCCAACTCAATTAAGGTACGTACCGAATGGTTCAAGCCTTCAGAATTATCCAAACCAATCTGAAATAATGCACCGAACTTTTTAATCGCCCCCGACACATCTGTAGAGGAACCTCGTCGAGTAATTGCAATCGAATTGCTCGATGTCATTCCTGGAATAATTTCCAGCGTTTTAACCACGCCAAGATTCATATCCAGTGTCACAATCGAGACCATCCGGTATTTACTGTATTCGCATGCTCTCCGATCCCCAAATCAAGACAGGTCCGAACGCGAAACGTTTGTCTCAGTAGATGATTTACCACCACCCGAC